>CAUYRT010092602.1:0-129534 GCA_963574885.1 Lepilemur ruficaudatus | reverse complement strand
CTGAGCAGGAGCGAGACCCTGTCTCTACTAAAAAAACAGAAAGAAATTAATTGGCCAACTGAAATATATAGAAAAAATTAGCCAGGCATGGTGGCACATGCCTGTAGTCCCAGCTACTTGGGAGGCTGAGGCAGAAGGATTATTTGAGCCCAGGAGTTTGAGGTTGCTGTGAGCTAAGCTAACGCCACAGCACTCACTCTAGCCTGGGCAACAGAGTGAGACTCTGTCTCAGAAAAAAAATAAAATTAAATTAAAAAATAAAATATACTTTTGAGAAAACATATTTAATAGTATGCCCTGGCATAGAATAGTTATTATTCATTAACAAATAATTGCATAACTGGACTTCTCAAAATTTGTGATGAGAAAAAATAAATAAATAGAAAAAAATTAAAAGTTAAGTGATTATTAGATTGCCAGCTTAACCTACACACATTGACTTTCCCCGTTATTAGAGGAGCAGTTATACAACACTGATCCTGGAAACAGACAGACTTGGGTTAGAATTCCCATTCTACAACACTTGTATTCCAAGCGGCCTAGCCTGTCTGAGCATTCAGCTGACAATGGGGCTAAGGTCTCATCGTAGAGTCATCATGAAGGTAATACAAGCTATATATGTATAAAAGTATTGTAAATCTTTAATAAATGGCCGTGTATAACATTATTATTTTAACGTAGATAAAATAGTTATAAAAGAAACTTTAAATCCAAAGCCACTCTAAAAGTCTTGATTTTTAGATGAGTGAAAGATATTTTTATCTAAGTAGCCCTAATGCTTGGAGCTAAGTCATCATCCCTCTGGAATGCTTAACCTTTCTGAATCCTTAGCTCCAGCACCCTGAAATTCTGGACACAGCTGTGCACTGAGCTACCCAAATTTTGAGCCCCTTCAAGCCCTGAGCATTGAGGAGGCTGGGAAGAGTCACTGGCAACATGGCAGCCCCTACAACATCACAGAGGAGGGTTTCTAGGCTGAGGGAGATGAGGCGGCCTGTGGGCAATGACTGCAGCGCAGTCTCCATGTGCAGAGGGCCCACACCAGCATGGCAGGCTGTGGTGGCAGGAGGGATGGATGGACACATCTGTCAGTGTGCTTGGACTATTTGCAGTGAGTGTCCTTATGTCATGGCCCATCTGGATGATGAGAAGGACTACAGTGAAGGGTTAGAGTGAATAAGTGTGGTGTCTTCTTATACTTTGCTTTTGTGTTGCTCATCTGTTTCATTTGTTTTGTATTGTTTTCATGGGATGGCAGAGTGGCAGCAAGCAAAAGACAAGAAATCTGCAACTCAAGAAAGTGGGTAAAATTGCAGGTCCCTTGCTTTCTAGCAGAGTAGATTTATGGGGATCACATAGCCTATATGAGCCTGTATGTCTATATTTGATGAGAAACACACAAAGACACTTACACCATATCTCAGACATTAAAAAATGCAATTATCTATTCTCTTTCTCTTCCCCTTCCATTTCCCCTTACTTGTGCTTTCTTTCCCTTATAATTTCCAATTGTGGCCTTAGTTAAATGTGGTCTTTCTTCCTTGCACCTGAAACTTAATGGTGTAGGCCAGGTCTGTGGATATGAGAGATGTTTTCCCAATGTGGTTGTTCTAGATCTCTGAGAGCATGTTCTAGTAGTCATCATGCAAAGAGCTTAAGTATTAAGAATAATACCTTGAAGGCATTAAAAATATGCCAGTTCTATTTCAATTTTTACAATGTGACATGTAAAAGCTAGAAAGGGAAGGACCAGGGAAATGTAATGACTTCCATAGGCAATCTCCATGGGAAAGTGGGGATCTCTGCTGGCAGAGTCTGCCCCTACTTCCCCTTCATCAGCACTGTAGTTCATGGTGTGCTCTACAAGCTGGGGAGTAAATAGTCATTAGTCAGTTGATTTTGCTGGGTAGGAACAAAAAAATTACCTACCCACCCCGAGACACCATTCTCTAGTTGCTCTCAACATGCACAAAATGATAAGAAGAAATTTTCTTACAAGGATTGCCTTGTAGGCGTTAAATTCATTTAAAGAAAAAATTTATGAGGAAGACGCCAAAGGCAATCACAGCAACAACAAAAATGATATGTATCATTTTTCTTATATCTAACACAGACATCTATCTAGACATCAGCATAGAGTTCTATACATAGTAGGACGTAGAAGATTTTTTTAAATAATGATGGTCTAAAGCTTATAAGAAAATGTAACCTTAATTAGAAAAGCAATTAATAAAATAAAATGCAAACCAAAATTTCATCACTTGGCTTTGACCATCAAGGAGGGAAGAATTTATTACTGGCAGTATCTTCTAATCTGTGGCATGTTCCTGTTGCTAGGAAATTTCTCCAAAATGAGATTTAGGGAGACTTAAATGCTGTACTTGTGCCTATACTTTTTTTTTTTTTTACCACTTCCTCCTCCTTCCTATTCCTAATGTTAGATATGGATCATAAATGTCTCATTTTGCATTTCAATAAAATATATTTATGCATTCAGATCTTTTATCAAATGTTAGAGCTTCAAATATTTTAAACACAAAAGGGAAAATGCACATTGGTTTGGGAGTTTGGGGGTGTTTAGAATTTTTTTTTTTTTAATGAGAAATTGCAAATAGTACAGGACAGCAATCAAGCCTAATTCCCCTGGTAATTATTATTAATATAAAAAAAAAAAACTGGGGGAATGTGGAGTGTTCTCTGGCATTTTTTCACCTAAAGGAGACAACCAGGATGAGATGCAAATCAGTGCTCTTATCTAATGAATAATGCAAATGAGTGTTCTGCATATAGTAAGTCAGTCTGCAGGAATTCTCTCTGCCTCACCTCACATTTCTTGTGGATATAAGCACCTTGTGTCACAAGAAATTAGAGAAAGGAATTGCCAAGCAATGACAGAGCCTTGGAGCCCCAAGTCAGGGTAGACAGCAAGGACATTAAGATGCATAGTATAGCAAGGGAGGGAGCTGACACATCTCATTAAAATGAAAATGTTGCTATTTCTCCTTCACCCGGTTAATGGAGTTGTATGACACTGTAATCTGTGATTATTTGTGTGGCTATTACTTAAAGGAAACCTCAACAGCATTTTTTTGGAAGGGTTCTGGAAAACTTTAAAAAGCCATCTTCCTCCCAACCCTTAGTGAAGGAAAAAACATTATCTAAGAGCATTATACTTTCTTTTGCATACAAGTTAACCAACACTTAAGAATTTTCAGGAACATGACAGAATCCACTTAAAACTGCACTTCATGCAACTTTCCAGCTGCTTGAAAGGTACTCGATTCCTCAAATAACAATTGGAAACAAACCCCTCTTTACGTAGCACATAATCAATTGATGTTAACCATGGGTGTGCTCACAGTTACTTTTCAGGCATGAGTTATTTCACTGAAACGTATTTTTTATTTAGAATTCACTGCAATTGTCTCCAGTTTTCTAAGAAAGTAGTTCTGAATACAGAGTTATTTTCCTTGTGTAACATAACAGCACGTGCATTATGTTTTTTGTTAAATCCCTTTCTCTGCTAGTCCCAGATTTTAATCAATTTTAAAGAGTGCTCAACTAATCTTGTGCAAGTATAATAGACTATTTTTCACCAAAATATTTAGGAGAGCTTTCAGCATAAGCAGCCACCTGCCAGAGGGGAATCTGTAGCACAATCCTTGGGCTATTTGTTTCTAGCTGTCCTGGGGGGATCTCTAAATCCAGAAGGGGACCAAACTCAAGCATCAAAGATTAAATCTTTTGATGAAAATTGTCTGAAATATGTTGTAAATTCCACGCCATAAGAAACAGGTGATACTGCCCACACACTATCCTTATTAGGGCGATGGCCATATATATCTATTATCATACTAGGAAATTATTTTGTCACTTCCGCATTTTAGTTTTGTGGTTTTAGTCTATGGTTTGATTTTGAAGAAAATACTCAGATAACAAAGTCTGTTAAGAATTATGTTAAATAAACATAATAAGGCTCTGAGTTAAGAAATAACATTACAAAATAAAGGCAATACTTTTAGAGTTGGGATTTTGTGACATTCATTTGAAAATCCAGAGAACATTTTTATTTACTTCTCAGCGCCATTTTATACACCACTTTTCTTTACATTATGAAACTATTAGTAAGTCATAAAACCAGTTTAGTAAATCTTGATCAGAATTTTAAAATCGGAAATAGAAAAGAAAATATAAAATTGCTTTGTACATAGTAAGGCATTTTTTTTAAACTTTTATTTCAATTGAATGCATATTTACGTTTACATGTTTACTTGAGTTTTGATGTAAAATGCATTACAGTTAATTCTAGATTTAAACAATTTGAAAGCCTGTGCTCTAGGGCCCTTCATCAAATCATCTAACATTCACACTGACATTGGGAAGAAACACAGAGAAGCCAGGCTGACTTGATTATCATGCTTACTAAGTAAGAATGTTGACTAAGCTTTCCATACCAGTGTAAAATATAAGTTTTTTGTAATTCACAAACTTATAGAAATGCAAATACAGTTTTATTTCCTAAATGGCTTTGCAAAGAGAAACATAGATTTATTACACTTCCTATGTTGTTGTCAGGGATGGATATCAAACCATGCTCATGTCTTTAGGCAGAAAAATGTAAGGCACTCTGGCATATAGGTGAGAGGGATTAAAAGGGGCCTTGAGTTACCTGTCCTGGCAAAGGTAAAGCCCCTGTGTGGATACTGGAGTTTCAAAAACGGAGCCTTTGCTTTCTTGCATATTGGATAGCTATCGCCTGACAGGCAACTTCCTAAAGCAAAGCTTTAGTGCTTCTAGTCCAAAACTCTTGAAAAGAGAACCAAAATAAACAAGCAGAAAAGCTGAGGGAAATAAATACAATTCAGGAAACAAAAGAATACTAATGTAATTAGTCTACTCAGAGAGGTTCAAGAATGTTTTATAATCATAAAACAAAAACAAAATATTTGGAGAAAAATCAAAATAACAATTCATTATTGTCAAATTTTTTAAAAAAAATCTATTGAAATAAATTCCTGGAAAAATGTCATAGAGAAAAAAGACAAAACAATGGCATAGATAGTCAAAGAATAAAAAGATAAAATACATATGAAAGCAATTCAGATGTTTCAGCTTCTAGGAAGAATAAGTGAAAAATAGGAAGGAGAAGTTATTTAAAAGATAATGAAAAAATCTTTCCCACCCACAAGAAAGGTATGAGTCTTTTGGATTGAGTAGATCCACCAAGTGCCCAGCATAATGAATGAATAAAAGAACCACCTGGACACAGCATTATAAATTTTCAGAACACCAGGAATAAAAAGAAAGTCCTAAAATCTTTCAAAACTGTGGCCCATTGTATTATTGTTCCTAGTTATTCCCTGTCCCTCTCTACAGGGCCCATCTCTTGGGGATACTCCCTGGGTCTTCTCTTTGTGATAAGGGCAGGGCCAGAAGAGGAGGAGGCTTGGAGAGAATGTTTCCTAGTCCATTCATGCCAGGCTTGAGCATGCGACTGGCTTGGCATCTGAGCGGAAATAACACACGCTATGTCCAAGCAGCTTTAAGTGTCAACACCTTATCTAAAATAGTTCCTTTCTCTTGCCAAGGGGTATGCATTCCCAGAAAGGACTACTTCTTTTATCTAGATTCTAGACTTAAGAAGACACATGGGACCAAGTAAAGCTAACCCAAAGCTAATATGTTTCAAGCCACTAAAATTTTGGAGTTATAAGTCACCATGGCCTAGGTTAGTGAAACTTAATACAAGAGAATGAAAATTTGTCACCTAAAAAAAAAAAAAGGATGTCTTTTCAGCAACATTGGTTCTAACTATATCTTTTGAATTATGAACAAAACATATTTTTAACTTAGTATTTCTGTCTCCAACCTATCAATCAAGGTGAGGGTAGAATAGAGAAATTTTTCATCATGTAAGGGCCCATGCAAAGTTTACTTCCTATATACTATTTCCTATAAGTTACTTGAATCTATGCCTTAGCAAAATGGAGATAAACCAAAAATTAGAAAGACATGGGATCCAGGAAACTGTGGGTCCTACCTAGGAGAATAACAAAGAGAAGTCACAAGTAGTGCGTTAGGATCTCTGGAAAGAGACTGACGTATAATGAAGGAAAATAGGCAAATAGTGCAAGAAACAAAGCCAAACCAAAAAAAAAACCCCTCGTAAGAAAGACATAGGCTGTTTGTGAATCAGCACAAAATGCAGCATGATTTTTCACAGCTGATGAGAGTTGAAGGAGAAAGAACTCTGACACTGACACTGATCATTCTCCTTCAAGTAATGCAAGGATCATGATATTGGACTTATGGAGAATAAAATAAAATTGTATCTCTGTGCTTAACCTGGCATCAAAAAAATGTTTGCATAGTCATAATAATGTAAATATGGTTCATTGGCTTTCAACTTTAAGAGTCAGCCTAAGAATAAAGTACTTAAGATTTGCTTGTATTTGCAAGGCAGAGTGAAAATCTCAACATTGTAAATGGTAATGTAAATAAAAATATAGCTGACAAAAGGTGGGATATGGAAGAAGAGGAGAAAAGGTAAAAGCAGTGAAGATGGGAGGATTGAGAGATATCATCAGCTGGGTCTCTAGTCTCACTCAGCTCTAGAGGGTGCAACATTGTAGTCCTGAGATTTGATTGACCAATAAAAGATAATTTTTAAAAGATTACCATACATAACTATTAAGAGTCATCTACCAAAAATGAAAAGAGAGGGAAAAAGTCAATTTATACAACTGAGGGATAACCTCATCTTCAAAAGAGAGGCAATTAAGATGACCTAAAATTGATAAATCAAATAAACAGAAGTCTAAACATATGTAGAGTCCTGAAGAAAACTGCTAGAAGTAAATCAGAAATAGTTTTTTAAAAGTTGCTTCTTAAGCATGAGAGTGGGGAGAAGTAGGGTAGGTGACTTGCTTTTCATAGCTCATCTCTCCTCTTTTATTTGTTAACATGCTTATATAGTACTTTGCTAAACATAAAACAAAAAATGAGGTAGAAGCAATAAGGCCATGAATATTAGGGTAAGAAGTCATTGAAAGTTTGAGGACAAAAGAGTGAGATGGTTCTCACTAAAGTAGTGTTTTAGAACCATTAAAATAGCAGCTACCATGAAGGGAGGTGAGACTGAAAAAGAATATTGAGGAAGTTGACTTAGACCAGTGGTTCTCAAATGGGGCCTCTTTGTCCCTCAGGGGATATCTGGCAATATCTGGATATGTTTTTGTTTGTCACACAGAACATGTGTGTTACAGGCATCTAGTGCCAGTAAGCTGCCCCACATCCTGCAATTCACAGTATAGCCACCTACAAGAAATTATCCAGCCCAGAATGTCAACTGTGCCAAGGTTGAGAAGCCTTGCTTTAGACTATGTACATTTTTCTAGATGAGAGATAAAAAGGCACAGAAAGACAACAAATATTGCATGTTCTCACTCATATGTGGATCCTAAACAAACAAACAAAATTGAACTCATGGGGACAGAGAGTAGAATGATGGTTACCAGAGGATGGGAAGGGTAGTGCAGAGAGGGAGATAAAATGAGGATGGTTAATGGGTGAAAAAATACAGTTAGATGGAATGAATAAGATCTAGTATTTGGTAGCACAGCGGGTGACTATAGTTAATAATAATTTATTGTATACTGTAAAAGAAATAAAAGAGTAGACTTGGAATAAAAGAGTAGACTCCTAACACAAACAAATGATAAATGCTTGAGGTGATGGATACCCCAATTCCTGACTAGGTCATTACACATTGTATGCTTATATTAAAACATCACATGTATCCCATGAATACATACAATTATGACGTACCCATAAAAATAAAAAATAAAAAAGTGTTTTAAAAGGCACTAAGCTGGGTAAGGGGCAGAAAGGAATGAAAGCATGAAAGATTAGGAAGAAGTAGTAGTATTTTGGGCAACCTGGATATGGTAAATGAAAACTAAACCCTTTGAAAATACAGTTTTTGAAAAATTATATCCTATTTATCCATATTAGCAAATTTTCTAATGTAGTATAGCATTACATGTAACCTGAAAATATTCAAAATACTCCAATTTATATAAGTACCATAGCATCCTTAAGTCTTACTGTAAATGTATATGCAGTTCATTCCTGTCAGCTAATGCACTTAACAGTGATGTTAAGATTTGTACTTTGGTAAACCTAGGGGATAGGCAATCTTTGAATTCCTTAGTTGAGGATCAATGAAACTGAGTTATTTATAAAGGTTAATTCAATGGAAATTCTTCCCCCAAAGTAGCTTGGATTCAGATACTTACAGTAAAGGTATGATCTTCATGTCTATGGAAATGGTCAGTAATTTTTATTTTAATTTCAGAAATCAATAATGTGCATATTATATTTTTTCCCAAACCTACCTTATCAAGTAAATTGCTGATTACAATTGAATGGGAAAGAAAGATATTCATCGGCAATGGGGAACCACTTAACTTTCCCTAAATCAATCTCCCATACCATGTGCTACTCTACTCTGTAAGCCTAATTTCTTTGTAAGACTTTATTTTATTTAATATAATCAAAAGATTCAGTTTTTCTATCCAACAGTAAATTCCTTGATGGTAGGAACTTTGTCTTACTCAACTTCCTTCCCCTCTATGTGCCCAGCCTTGGAAATAATGGGTCCTCAATAAGGAGCTATTGATTTGTACTGAATTGCTGAATTAAATTTCATATAACCCTCAGCAAGGATCTGTACTTGTCAACACTAAAATTACTTATGAGCCTATGCAGTGACATATCCAACTGACAAATTTATGAATTTTTACCAAACCAGCCTTAAAACTATTTGTGGTTCTCACCATGTGTATGTTAAATGAGTCTGGAATTTTCATGCCAAGTTGAAATATGGCGCCCTGGAGAATTTCCATGATTGATCTCATTCAAGTGAGTTTACTCAGTGCCCCCAACACCCCACTATTATTAGAGACTGGCCTTCTGTTACAAATTACGTAATAGCTCTTCATAGAAGACATCTGTCTTGTAACTTGCCTAACTTTCTTAGGAAAAAAACAGAAAGCAAAGGGAAAAACAATACCTCAGTGACATGAATTATGCCAACATGCTTTCCAGTGCTTGAAAAGAGGACTATGAACATTGACTGCCATTGAAATGAGACCTGAAAGATATATTATAGTCCTGAAACCCCCACTTAATGTTCTTATGGCTCTAAGAAATCTAGTAATATCCTGATGGCTACCCAGGGAAACAATCAATTTCTCCTATGCCGTTCGTTGCCCAAGGCAGTAGCCTGCTGTGTGCTGGTGCCAGGATCCTTCTGCAGGTTGTCGCATTCTAAAATGGCTCTTGCTTTCTCATACAAAATTTGACCAGGATATAACATACCCGAAGATAAAGGGCCTTCAAATCCCGATTAGACTTGTAAAGAGATCTCACACTCTGTTTGCACTACTGTTAAACTTCACTCTCCTCAATAAGCTGCTTTTTCTTGAGTTTGGAGTTCTTATGCAGCATCATAGAAGCACCATTGTGCTGAGCTCTACTAAGCAAATACAACTTGGTTGTGGAGATCAGAAGGCACTACCTGAATCTGAAGGTTGTATTACAACTGCTGTTCAATGCTTAATGAGATGATATTCCACCATTAATGTATTCAGCAACCATACAATAATCAAATAAATAAGCGAAACATTTATACTACAAAAATTATGATCAGCATTTTAGAATTCATTCATTCATTCAGCCAACCATTGCTTATTAAATATCTGTTATGTAGCAGGGCTGATACTAAGTTCTGAGAATATTGCTGAATTATCCTTTCCCTTGAAGAATTTATAAGCTAAATTCTCAATCCTCAACTTTCATTAAAACTAGCTGGGCAATTTAAATAACAATCTGTCAACCTCCTCACTAAAGGTAGATCCCAAACATTGGTATTTCTTAAAAACACCCTAGGAGGTTCTAATGTGGAGCTGGGAATGAGATCCTTGCTCTAACAGTGAACTACACAAACAAACAGGAAGTCATAGTACAGTGTGGTAAGTACTACCATAGGCATAGACATGACATTATGGGAACATTTTGGAAGATCATAAAACTGAATCTTGGCAGGTTGGGGTGGAGGAGGGTGTCAGGGAAAGTTTTACCAATAAAAGTAGCCTTATAGCTTCTACATAAGAACTAAAGAACTTCCAAAAACGATCAGGGAAAAAGGAGGGAGACGAAAAACAAAGAATTAAGTAAGCAAAAAGACATGGATATTTTAGCACAATAAACTAATGGGCAAACATCCAGGCAAATGCTACATTCCACAGTGAAAAGAGCAGGGGATTCAACTCAAACATCAGCAGTGTCTCCCTGGGCAAGTTGAACCTGAACTTCTTTGACCCTGTCTTCATCTATAAATTGGGGATAATAATAGATAAGCTTACAGATTTGCTGTAAAGAACAGAAATATAATGTGGCGTGAAACAGACACTCAATGAATGGCCATCATTAAGTAGATCTCGATGATTCTAACTGAGATACTATTAATATTTAAATAAAACACTGAGTTAGTGATTGGATTAATAGTTCCTGTTTGCTTAGATGACTGAAATGTCAAGATTAAATAAAAACAATCCTGACGTGTCTTTCTGTTGTGAGATACAGTACACGTTACTTTCTATGCCATGCTATTTCTGAACAGAACTCAACTTTCCTCTCCCAATAGTATTATTGACTAGTGAAACACTTTCATTAATCAAGATCAGAAAAGTCTGGTAGAATTTAAATTCCATGTAGAAAAGGAAATTTTAAAGCTCAAATGTCTCTTCTAGGACAAAGAACAAACTCTCAGGGTGGCACTGAAGTCTTTTCTTCATGAAATCTTTTTATGCTTAAGATTTGTTTGTCTATCTTAAAACGACAAGCAAGAAAAATAGAGCTACTCACTTTTTCTCACTGTATTTCACTACTCTAAATAAGAACTTTCCAAACACCTCACACTACTTTTACCAGATGAGTATGGTCTTCCTTAAGATCCAGGGAGCTGTAAAACTTTCACTTCCAAAGTATCGGGTATGCTGAGGCATTAGTGAAGGACGCCGGGTTTGGCATATCATTTTTTAGGCAAAGCGAAGTGTTGTGGGTCATACTTTGTTGTCAAAGAAACTGTGTGACCCAATCCTTTACTCCTCCTCTGCCCCAAGCAAACAACATAACAGGTTATTCAATTTCTCTATCACTGAAAAAGAGAAATACCAATCCTTTTCAACCAGGGCTTTGAAATGGCTATTTCTAAAGAATCACTAATCTTTCTGTATCCTAGACTGTATCTAACCCTAGAAACAATAATTTATAAAAAAGCATAAAGGTAAAAAAGGAACAAAACATAAAATGGAAAAGATTGCTAGAAAATAGTGAATTGTGAGGAGGCTTTAAGGCGTATTGAACAACAACAACAACAAAAAACTCCTGGCTCAGTATATCTCAAGAAATCTTTGAAGCATTGCTACACAATTCTTTGACAAATATCACATAACGGCTTAGAAGTGAAGTATAATTTCGATTCCTGCTACAGAGCCATTATAATGTCCTTGAGGACCAGTTAATTTATTACTCAGCTCTCTTGTATCAATCTCATACCAATCCAGAAGCAGAGAAGTCATCTCTTCTGAATGATTTCTCTAGAAAGGTAGTTGTTCTCAAGAGTCAAGTTCACAGCACACAGATTGCAGAAGGACACTACCAAATTCTCTACTTTAGAGTTTGCCAAGAAAAATTATTTTCTCATACCACAAAAATTCTCCCAAGTAACTATGGCTTTAAAATGCTAGCTTTTTGGTATTTATCCAGTATAAATTAGTGAATTTATGTTTATGAGAGTCCCTAGTGACACATGAGACAAGCAGTCTATAATTTAAGGCAAACTTAATCCAATTGATTTCATAAAAATTCCATTACCTTTTAAGACAACTTTTAAAAGCAAAGCCAATATTTGCCACATTCCAATAATGCTTTAACCAAATCACTGGTCGCTTTTCTTTCCTAGGGACAGCACAAAGACAATTTTAAGTCTTGCATTCTGCAAACTGACTTCACACATTATGGTATACAGGTTAAACATAAGGAGTCAGAAAACAGGCTGCCAAGAATGTTGCTAACCGTGTGACTTTGGAGAAATTACGACCCACTCTCCTCATTTGAAAAGTGGAAGCCATTGCGGTACCTAATCTTTGAGTTGGTTATGAGTTAACACATGTAAAAAGTCTTTCAATGGTGCGTGACATATAAATGTTAAACAAAAGTTAGTTATTAATAAATTATTACAGGGTCCCCAAGAATCCCCTTGGCAATGAGTACAGGTTTTGAAATCAGGGATGAATCTCACCTCAGCCTTCATTAGCTTTGTAATGGTGGACAAAACTATTTGACTTCTCTGAGTCGCAGTGTTCTCAAGTGTAAGACAAGGACAATGATACCTACATCATACAACTGTTTGAGGATTAAACAAGCAAGGAGCAAAATGCTTGGCATATCTTGTCAGGTGGTTATCTGAACAGCATACAGCAACTGAAGTGAATAAATAGCATATATATATATAATAGATTGTCAAATTGGCAATGGAAAGGAAACAAGAGACTAAGTTAACATTTCATTCTAAAGACTCCTAGATCTCTCACTTAACCATCTGAAAAAAAAAAAAAAAAATTCTAGGCTGTTGGTAGAAGTATTCTATGTCCCAATGTGAATGTGAAGCTAAAAAATTGGTGGTGTCTATAGTCAGATTTCAGTAAACATATTGACTTGGCTAAGGTTAACAATTGTCACTTCAGAGTCTACAGCTATACTGTGGGTTTTCAGAGGGTAGATGGGCAGTTTTGTCTACAAGGGAGAAATGGAGTTTAGAGCAACAAATGCAGCAGGTGTTCAGTGACTAATACTGAGGACACTTGCGCTCACAGAGCCCAATGGAGGCTTGACACAGGACAGCCTGGAAGCTTCTAAGCCCCCTGCTGGGACATACGATGGCAGCTCTTGCCTGCTGCTGAGACTGAAAAAGAATCCAGAGTGTTTGAGTCAGCCAGCCCCCTTCAGAGGGGAAAACCTGAATCCCCCCCAGTCCTGAAGGTCCTTTCATTCAGTGCCTTCTGCCAATGGCTTTGACAAAAGGGAGAAAGGGCACGGGGAAAAGAAAAAGCTATTTGCTAAAAGACAGAAGGAATCTAAGTCCAAAACTCAGAGCTGATGCAGAATAGACAGGGAAAATTAGCAAGTGTGATAATTACAAGCATATACACAAGGAGAAAAAATGAAAAACGTTTACTGAGAATTTTTAAATATCAATAACTCAGTCATTAATATTTTTAAATATTAAAAAGGGCACCGAATGCGGTATTGATTTGAAATACAGAAAATGTCATGCTAAGAAATGTATCTGGTTTTGACCTGGCAAAATAAGACCAGTCAATCTGATTCTATCACATACTAAGGGCTAGATTTCAACACACGGAAATTTTGTCTTATTAAAATGTGGGTTGGGACACTAAATATTTGTATGATGCTACAAGGACTGACGGTCCCATTGTTAAGATATGGGGGATGTATTCCTTACTAGAATCTCCCATTCTTATTACAGAGTTCCAAAGAAGGAAAAGGGAAAGGAATTGCAAGCTTGCATATGTCCTTTAATGTGAAAAATGCCGGCCTACATTTGATTCTGGGCTCAGCAATGGTAGCTTGATAAATTATGTCTTTTTGGAACCTGACCTATAACAGCTACTTTTAAAACAAAACATAATAATGGTGCCAAATAGCCCATCCAATTAAATCATTTCCAACTGGTTTCAATTATCAGCATCAATAATTATGTTGTTTGTATGTTGTTATTAATCTTAATGATATTAAATCTTCCATTTAAATAGTTTTTTTCCCAGTATCATCAGTAACAATGAATTTTTTGCTTATAATTAATTGATGTGTCACTCATTAAGACTGCTAATCAATTTTGAACAGGCTTCCCTTAACCTAGTAAGTTAGCATCCACGAGATGATCATAAAGATAAATAAAATATTGGATGGGTACTGAAATGTGTCACTCACTTGAATTTTTAAGCAGGACATAGACATGGCTCAAGAAAAAAGTAAATAATTTATTTATCTTCCTCAGGCTCCCATCCCCTTTCAATTTCATTTCTTTAGGTCTTAAAGTATATATTTTATGTTAAGAAACCTTAATAGCTGATCCATTTTAAAAATGGTTTTCTTAGTATTTCTAAAAAGCAGATGTGGTAGTCTTTTTGATGTATAACTTGGCTAGGCTACAGTCACCAGTTATGCAGCCAAACACTAATTGAGGTGTGTTTGTGAAGATATTTTATAGATGTGATTAAAGTCCATAATCAGTTGACCTTTAGTAAGGGAGATTATCGCAGATAATCTGAGTGAGCCTTATTCAAATCAGTTAAAAGGCTTTAAGAACAGAGCTGAGACATCTCTGAAGAGGGAATTCCCCCTGTGGACAGCAGCTTCAGCCTATGCACAAGAGTTTCAGCCTGCCTTCCAGACAGCCTGCCTTACAGATTTTGAAGTTGCCTAGCCAGTTTCTACAATCACATAAACCAGTTCTTTACAATACACTCTTAATATATATGACCTACTAGTTTTGCTTCTCTGGTTGCAGAGAAGAAAAGTAGTCTTAATGAATGACTAACCCTGACTGATACAGTAGGCTAGTGCAAGGTTTCTTGGGGGTTGTATCACAGAATAGAGAAAGTACAAAGTACTCCTTGCCTTAAAATATATACCTTACCATTTTAATTTCATTACTGGGTAATCATTCACTTCTTGTGAGATCCTACAAAAATGCAGATATTTCTAGAAGGGATAACAACATAAACTATTTGTATTGAAGTCTTTACCATTAGATGTCCCCTACCCTTGCTTGAGGCAGAGAGAAAGTGGAATCCACAAAGGGGAGCTCTAAAGACCAGTGGAAGAGTAGGCAGCAAATAGAAGTATTGCTACCTCCCAGTTTGGCCAAGGACCAATCCTTTCAGAACTAGTATTTCTCCAACCAAATTCTCTTGGATTTCTGTTCAATTATAAGCCTGCTTTCTCACAGATGGCCAAGACCTTACAGGCATGAATACTCCATAGAATTTCATTATCAAAATGAAATCTATCAAGAAGCTCCAAAATACTCATCATTCTTGGTAATATCTACAAACTCAAGCAAACAGAATTTGACACAAAGACTAGAGAATCAGATAATGTGTAGAGTAAACTATTTGAAATGACCAGTTTTATTTTTTCTATACTAATAAATGTGGGTACGGATTTAGCAGAAAAAGGCTAGCCTACCTATGGAGGACTTAGTGGTATCTTCAGCAAATTTTAGTCTGTCAAAAGCATGGTGTATATTTTAAATTGGTGACCAATTTGATCAATTTCTCAAAATGTCATGAGATCATCAAAAATCCAGTTTTTCAAGATGTTTTTGTAGATGTTTTGCTGTTGTTTCTATGAATCAGCCATCTATGGTTAAGAGACTGATGGACCTGTGCTGATTTTGGAGAACTGAGCCAAATAACAATGAAATCACAGATATTGCTATAGATATTAAAAAATATTATATAATGTGTTTATTCTTACGTTCATCCAGGATACAATTTAAAATATGATTATTTTAAGACAGATTTATTACTGGGCTTATTTTGTTGTCCTTGGTAAGTGTCACCTCAAAGTAGTTCCACTTCTATTTTCCTCAAGGGAGCAGAGATGCTCATGAGCAGGTGTAGTGAGAAGCACATTGTCAAGTTAAAGATATGGAAAATTTCTACCAAGAGAGAAAGAAATATTTTAAACTGTCCAGAATACCAAACATAAATAGGATTTATATGTCAGAAAAAATATTTTCTGGACATAGCATCTTATTTCATAGATTAATAACTAATTATAGACAAATTTACAGCTTCTTGAAATTATTTTTATTAGAAGCTAGTGCTGAGGTCTTTTTTTTTTTTTTTTTGGACATTAATCTAAAATGAAAATGAGAAATTTGTCAATGATTTCCTATGCTGGTTGTGGAATTTCGTACAAAAGGAAAAAGGAAGGAAGGGAGAGAAAAAGGGTGGGAGGGCGGGAGGGATGCCAGTAAGGCAACACATGAGAGCTGCCTTACTCATTTCAGACTACAACTACATGAGTAATCTTCTAGTTTCACAGTAAAGCTCCCATTAGTTATACAGTAAAATTACAGGGTACTTTTCCTCCAGAGATCTCAACATTCTTTTCTGGTATCAATTTGTCAATAGCCCAAAGCCTCTGATCCTATGGTGTCCAGAGGACTCTGTTCTAGCATTATTTCTATGCAAGCATTTCATAAGCCTATGACAATCCAAGGTAAGAAGCATCAATAATGACTGCAAAGTTCTTTTGCCAAATGCTTACTTAACAAACAATATGTACATCAAAAAAAAGGATGACTTTAAAAATATTGAAAACTCAAGGACAATATATTTACATCCTCTGAAATCTACTCAAGTTTTCATTAAAAGATAAAATTAATACATGTTAGGTACTTAGGGCCTTGTATAACGTACTCAGTAAAAGTTAACTGTTATAATCTTAAACATATCTGGTAATCTAACAACTGGCCTTTATTAGTTATTATGACATAGGGCAAGTCATTTAACCTTTTCAAACCTCAGTTTCCTCATTTATTAAATGGGGCTTTTCTACCTATATATTAGGATTAACATGACTCAAGAGAGATAAAACCATTTTCATGTTATTTTTATGCAAATATGAATTATCAGTATAATAGATATGGGCTTGATCTTTAGGCATTTTAGAAATTTTAACATTGATAATAATGAATCATATATAATATATATATAACCCCAACTATAATCCTGTCATGTATGGACAGATTCTTCTAGAATAAAGTTATTCTCAGTGATCATGCCTAAATTTATGCCACTGTAAGGATGACTGTAGGCAGACTCATTGAGTTACGAAGATTTGTTCAGAAACATTACAGAGCAAATCAAATAAGAAGGAATTTAAACAATTTTATAAATGTTTCTTACTGAAAAACGACGGTAAAACCAACAGTCCAGTGGACCAGTGAAAAGGTCATATAATCATGAATCACTATTTGGGGAGAAGAGGGAAAAGTGAGGTTTGGGCTGAGAGTAGAGAAGGCCCCTGAATGTCAGAAATTATGGACTTAAGCCAAGTTAAGTTTCTTGTATCTGAATTCTGTGCTCGTTGTGATTCTTCTGAGTCTTCCCATCACTGAACAGGGACACTCAAACCCATCATCCTTATTGACAGTACCAGAAGCTTCGATGTTTACCCATCTGTTGTGTATTGCCGTATATGTCAATCGTCTAAGTCTCATATTTCTAGCAAAGTTTTTGATAGGCTAAGGCTTGGGGTGGTCTAAGGGTCTGGTATGTATTAAGAGTGGCTTTTTCTTATATTGTATGTTAGGTTTCAAAGCCAGTTATTTTAGTCAGTCTTTACAAAGTTCATGCAAAACAAATTGAAACCCAGAAAGTTTAAATAGGTTAACTTGTCCAAAATTACTTGGTTAGGCTTTCATAAATATTTACTGAATTGAATCCTTCTATCATCTGTAGTATCTCTGATTTGTGATCACTGAGTTTGCAAATAAATACAAAATAAGAATTACAGCAACTTACCTTTGTATAGCACTTCCTCCTCTTTTATATAGTACTTTGCATTGTATAAAATACCTTCACCTACATGATTGTGTTCAATGATTGATAGATTTTAGGGGCGTAATATGCCAAGTATAAGAAATGATGCTACTATATTATATATCGGAAAACATAAGGACAGTTAAGCAGGATTTAGATTAATTCATGGATAGCACAACCATAATATTGAGACAGATCCACAAAAGAAAATTATTTTAAAAGAGAAGCAAAAGACGAGGCTTTGCAGTTTCCTTAAGCTAGAATGTCCTTCTATTACTTCTTTCATCTCAGAGTAGTCTATTTTTTTCTCAAAGCTCAGCCCAAAGCTTCTCCCTTTTAAAGCTATCATTAAGCCCTCTGTGTTTGCAATGAATTGCTTCTTTCTGTGTTCTTGCACTTCTTTATATGTAGCGCTAGCTTAACATTTATTTTCTTCTCCTTTGTAAATAATTATTTATTTTATAAAGCTTCTTGAAAGCAGAGAGGCTGGCCTGTCATTGTTATCTCCCATTACACCCAGTACAGGGCTCTGCAGAGCGAGGAATTCCATAAACACACACAGAATTGAACTGTTTGGAGGAAACATCAAGTTAGAGAATATACAATGGAGAGAAGCCACTAAATACTCCCACAAGATATCCCCAAGGGTCACCTTCTGCCAGATTCTGCATGAGGTCACTTTGATAGGATAAATGATGGCAAAGACAGTGGAAAGCAGCAGCCAAGTGGCAGAAAAGAGAACCAAGGGGCAATCATAAACGTGAAAGAACAAAAGTGGAGAGAGCAGAAATTTAGGAAAGCAGCCAGGAAGAAGGATTCTTCATTCCACAGTTAGATATGAAGGGCCCACGATGTATCAGACACTATACTAATTACTGGGGATGCAAAGGAGAACAAGGCTCTGTTCCTATCCTCAAGGAGCTTACAGTCTGGTATGAGAGGCAGACTAGTAACCGATAATTACAAAACGAAGTAGTAAGTGCACTGCTAAGGCAAACTGCCTACTACAATAGGGCAGTGGCCTTGCTAAGAAAACTTGCTTTTAAATTGCCTTAAAAACATAATTTCAGTGAGGAAAACGAGTTAGGGGCTAGATTTCTAGTCTTGTGATAGCAAAGCCATTTAACCGTAAGAATGTCAACGTTAGAGTTCAATGACTTAATAGCTTTAAGAATGTAGGTGCAAAACCAAAAATCATCATTAAGCAAATCTTGCATTTGACAACATCCAGACTTCCCTCGAGAAAAAATAGTCTTTACTCTCCTAGCACCACCAGCAGAAAGACTACATAATCTCACAGGCACTTAAATTTTTTCCATAAAACATTTATCACAGTAACAGTTATTGATACTTGTTTAATGTTTTTCTCCCCGCCTTAGTCATGAGCTCCAAGAGGTTAGGAAATGTGTCCATCTTACACATCTTTGTATCTCTAGCTCAGCAACTTCGCACAAAGTACTCAGTAAGTAAGCTAAATTAACACTTGCTACTTTTATCAGCCAATGTCATGTAAACAAAGTTTCTGTATGGCCTCCAACAGCCTTTCCCCCATTTGTGGTGCTTGTTCCAGGATGCAGTGTGACTACTGCACAAGACCAACTTCTAACTGTGAAGTCCGTATAATGCACGAGACCAACAGGTTGTGCCCAGCACAAGGAAGCCCAGCCAAGCTGCAGGTAGCAGCTGAGATCCAGCCTGCTCTCCCCTCTTTAAACCATCATGCAAAGCTACATTCGTTGGAAGGAAACAGCACTGATTTCCAATTCACAGTCACCTTGACAATGCAACTTGTTGGTTTCTCTAATTGAACACACTGTATGGAACCACCATGTGATGTAAAAAATGCAGTGGGAGTACTCAAGAATTACGAAAGCGAGGCTTCACCTAACAATGCTTTGTTTTCTTGATCCGGAGTGTGGTGGAGATCTGCTGGATGCTTTTGAGGAAGGCGATAACATGTATAATATGACAGCCAAAAAAATTGATTTAGGACCCAGCATTTCCATTTCCCATGAAGGAATTTCTCTTATTTGCTAAGCCTCCATGAGAGCCAACATATTGAGCCTATTCCAATATGTTATTAATAAAATGAACTTTTATTTATTTGCAGAGTTTTTGTTTTGTTAACTTTTTTTGCTTTCAGAAATAGTTATATTGTTTTTAGGCATGTCTAGTGCGACTGTTAAAACACTGAGCCGTTATAATTTCAGAGCAAATGCCATTGCATCCATGAGTGATTGTTTTAATTCTGTGTTATTTAGAATACATTTCATTTACTTTAAAACCATAGTTGGGAAATTATTTTGATCTTAAATACCTGGCTTGGAGCCTGAACCTCATAAGCAGTTTAGTTATTAGGTGCCATCAGTAACACCAGGGAAGGCCAGACAGTTCATGTTTGTTGAGCACATACTATATGCCAGGCACCATGCTAAATACATTATTTTATTATTCCTCAGAACAAAGAAGTGAAAGAACTTGATTAAATTGGAACTTGAACTTTCAGACCAGTTTGAATCTAAGTAAAATCTTTATAAAGCCATGCACTTTCCCATGTTAGACATTCCACCTCTGAAAGCTTATTTCTAAACATCCAAAACTCAATGATACCAGCGACTTTCTCTTGAGAAGGGGTGTTTGGCCCTTTCTCAGGAGGGCATAAAGTGGTGTAAAATCTTACTGTTGCTACTCCTCAAACAATCCTCCCTAAACAAACAAGAAAATGTACAAAATGTGTACTGATCTGCCTCCCTTGTCAGTCTAAATGGAAACTTCCTGGCTGTGGTTTTAATTGGAAATGGAACCCTTCCCTTGCTGTCCAAATTTATTACAGTTACACGTCACCCTCAGGTTTTCATCTAGGAGACAAGTCATTCCAGTGATGGATGAGGCAATATTTATATATCATCTTGCAAAGTAAGCAAGGAGACTTCTAGTTTAAAAGCACCACAAGGCTACTGTTACAGTCTAGCAATGAAGACAATGAATTTGGAAATAATTAATATATGGCTAAATATTAAAAAACATTTTTAAATAGTAATTTCTGTATAAGTTATGTAGATCAGAGTATATCTCTTATTTCAGGTGGTTAGACACAAGGTGCCACTCTTAAAATTTGTTGCCACTGGTCAAAGAAGTTTGCTTATAGTTTGGCTCAATGTTTCTTTCTCTAAATTCCATGCTTCTTTCTGTTGACTCACCATTCAGAATACTAATTAGTGATGATTATACAACTTCCAAGTGATTTGCTATTAAATAATTAAAACAAAGATGAGAGATCAAGAACCATGGTACATACAGTTTTATCAAAAATCCTGAGGCAATTATGGTTACTATGATAGATCACAAAATATAACTATGCATGTCCCGACAGCTAAATAAGAAAAGCATGATATTTTAAATATGCTTAATTACATAATAAGAGGAAACATATCAGTAAACAAGATAAAACAAAACTTATTGAGAAGAATCCTTATAATCTGTTGGTAGGAATGCAAAGTGGTACAACCACATTTGATGAAAATGTCCACACTCTACAGTATAACAGATTGGCTTTGGGGTGAATACCTTGGAAAAAACAAAATAAAACAGAACATTTGCTTATACACAGCAAAAGAGTCATACAATGATCTTTCTTGTAGAGTGCTTGGTAATTGTCAAAAACTAAAAGAATAAAAAAGGAAACTTTCTAAATTTCCACTGATGAGAAATGTATTTACACAATGAAATATATAGACATAGACACAGACACAGATAAAAAATGTTGAATGATAATGCAAGTCATGGAATAGTTTTTACAGGATGGCAACACTTAAAAAATGCAAAATCGAAACTATGTATTATTTTTGAACACATAAGCTTGGTATAAGAAATATAAAAACATGGATTAGAAGGAAATACACCCAATTCAAGACACTGGTTTCCTCCGGGAGAAGGCGGTAAGGAATGGCTCAGGAGGTAAGGCAAAGATGATTTCAACTCTATCAGTAATGTCTATTTATTTTTCTTAAATCCTGACAAAAATAATACAATGTCACCATTGTTAATTCTGAGTAGTGGTTGTACATGTATTTATTATTGCTTATTTACTTTAAAAATAAAGAAATATTTAATGATTTTCCTCAAGATTAAGGACCTTTAAGATTAAGGGCCTCCGGCACAGATAATATACCCAAAGACCCTACGTGTATTAGAGCAATAATCTTTGATATGAACGTTATGGTCAAATTAAGATATTTTTGTTTTAACAGTTCACTCATTCAATCAATATTTAGTGGCACACAAGACACAGTTCCTGCCCTTTGGAGCTTGTATTCTGAAGGGGAAAGAGATACAAATAAGTGAGCAAACGCATAATAAATATCGGACATTCCTAACTGTGTTGAGGGGAGGTGGGAGTAAGGAGGAACCTCTGGCATCTCCTCTGCTTGCATAGTGCCTATGCTGTCCCCATTGTTAAACATCTGTTATTTGTTATTATCCCTGTAATAAGTACAGTGAAGAAAACTCAAGCAGGCTCAGGGGCTGAGTAAATGATGCAGAGGAGACGTATTTTAGATAAGGTAGTTAGATGGCCCTTTTGAGAAGGGTTTTTTTGTTTGTTTGTTTTCAGCCAAGACCTGAATACAATGTGGGAACAAACTATGGGAAGATACTGAGAATGTAGATCCAAGCAGAGAGGCAGGAATAAACTGAGTTTTATGAGGACACAAAGAGGCTGCAGCTACAGAGGACTGAGCAAGGTGGGCGCCGTGACAGCAGAGGTTAGAGAGACACGCAGTGACCAGATTATATAGAAACTCCCAAACAACAGTAAGAATTGCGTGTAATTTTGAATGGACACAAAGGGTTATAAGAGAAAATTGATTAAGGAAAGGACCCAACTCAGATCTTTAAAACTGTACACATATATACAAAATTATATTACGTACAATATTTATATATTTTTAATTTTATAGATGTTATGTAATACATTAAAATATGAAATATACATGAATTTGAACAATAGGCAAACGGGGGAGCAAGGAGATCAATTGGGAGCCACCGCAGGAGTCTAGCGCAGACACAAAGCTGGTTGGGACCTGGTTGTTAGCAGCAGAGAAGGTGAAAAGTGGCTGGATTGGCAACGTATTTTGAAGGTTTTGTTAACAGGAGTTGATGGTATGTATTGTCAGGGATATAAAAGAGTTAAGGAGGCTTCTCAGACTTTTTGTCTTGAGTGGCTAGATGAATATAAGTTGCCATTTACAGATATGGGAAAGACTAGAGGCAGAATAAATTTGAGGAGAAGAAATCAAGAGTTCTATAATAAACACGTTAAGTTTAAAATGCCTACTAGACATCCGAGTAGAGACAGCATGTAGGCAGTTGGCTATATGATAACAGTTGTTATTGATACTGTAAAAAACCAAAAACAAAAGCACCACGCTAGCTACTTTTCTCAACACCTCTCCCACAAGAATATGATTTTGTTAACTAGCCAACAGTTGCTGACTTATTATTCTGGTTTTAGATGGTGAATACAATATGTACTCTGCTCTCTATGATTTTTAACAGCTTATTTCCATTTATATGAACACGTTAATGGAAAAGAAACAAGAATGGAAACAAACACTGCTGATCGGCTCTCTTATCCCTGAATGAAGACACTCATCACGTAATGTGTACTTCCAACATTCTGCACACTGTTTACAGAATCCAATTTTCTAAGGTTCTTTCAGATAAAAGGCTTTTTTAAATAACAAAATCATAGTATTCGTAGCTCATAGTCCAAATCATAAATGTGATTTTTAAAAAGGTTTTCACCACGATTTTATTCCACATGCTACAAATAAAATTAGGGCGGGAATAGAACAGTCTCAGAGTGGAATGTGCGTGTCAGAGTGCCTGGATTTATATCCTGTTCCCAATTTAGTTGGAACAATTATTTAACCTCACGCCGGAGTCACCTCATCTGGTGAATAAGGATAAGGCAAGATTGAGGATTACAAGAACCAACATAGTCAAAGCATTTAGTACAGTACATGGCACCATGTAAGTTCTTTATAAATATGAGCTCCAATTGTTTTTTTGTAAAAATATAGTACAAGTTTAATTGAACAAGCATGCATTAAGTACTACTATATGCATTACATTGTGCTATGCACTATAAAAGCAGTGACCCGGTGATGGCTACATAGAACATAATTCTGAGCCAGATAATTCTCTCACATTGATGAGAATGCTCCCTAACATCTCAGATAAGATTAGTCTTTCTAAACTTTGAAATAAAAACCCATATGGAGTGGTCCAGGCATCAGTCACCAGTCTCAGATTAGCATATTGGCCACCAGCTCATTTTCTCTGTGTCATGCATGTATCCCCTTCTGTAACTTGTGCAGAGGGAATGCGTTGAATTCTCTTCTCTCTTGAGAGAGCATGTGGATGGTCCATTATGTGAATGACCTCAATCTACCCTGACCTACAAGGAAATTCATAGCTTTTGAAGGTCACTTTCAAAAAGATTGTGGTCCTCTGGTATAACCTTCACATGACCTGCACATCTCAGCTCTCCGTGTCTGGCAGACAATTTATAGTATTACACATCCCACACTCATGTCTTCTGGCACCTATCCACACACTAAAATATCTTTTTTTTGAGATATAGAATGCTTTTTCTAGAACAGTCTTCTAACTTCTAGGCAGGTTTCATATTCCTCACACTTGTCCAATCTTTTCTACCAATATGTAAATTCTTCCCTCAAACAAATCACTGTAGAGGACCTATGACAACATTGCTGAAACACAAGATTAGTTTTTAGATCATGCTTAGAAGTTGTTTGAGAGTGTATTTGATTTCTTCATTTTATCACTCCCAAAAAGAAAAGGGAGTTAAGGGAAAGAAACAAAAAGTTACAGTTGATGGTGAAAAATCATTGTGCAGACGTGACCCCATGATAATGTCAGCAGCTGGACCTCTCAATGGACATCAGGTCTCTGGAACAAAAGAACTATTTCTTTGTACTAGAGCGATACTCCAATTCTTCATTTAATATTTTAGAAGTCAGCTTCAAAGTAGGTCAGAGAGTGAAAACCAATTCTGGTTTCTTCCTCAGCTCACATCTTTAATTTTCATGGAACAGATACTATGTGAATCTATCTATTCCCAGCAAAATGAGAAGAAATTTACAACTTGCCAATCTCAGTAAGTTTTTTCTGAAATATTATGCTGTGGAACAACTTTCATCATTTTCCCCTTCTGTAAGAAAAGAAACTCTAAAATTTAAAAATGGCACATGAAAAACCAGCCTACATGTATTGGTCTGGTGAACTAAAACCAAAGCAGATTTCACACCAGCAGCTTAATATAAGGAAAATGTTTCAGGATGCAACTATTTTCTAAAGGACTGATGCTAAGTGAAAAATGATGCTTTACTTAAGGGTAAACGCCAGCTTTGCAAAGTTCTTACAATGGGAACAAAAGACAGAAGCAGATACTCAGATGAATCTTTCCTAGTCTTAAGTTTATGTCTCTGCCACCAAAGGCCAGTACAGAGATTTATAACATTTTCACAAAATGAAGGGTGTGGAAAAGTCTCTGAAATGACATCTATTCTTTTGGCAAAAAGGATATTCGTATTTTGAACCAATTAAACTAACAAAACAATGGAGTTTATACAAAAGGCTCAAATATTTTATATATATATATCTTTATATATATACTTCTATATTTACAAATTTTTTAATTTGTGGCCAGTAGAAAAGTTAGAAAGGGGGCAAAAAATACAAAGGAGTGAAAACTACTACAGTTAGAAATACATTTAAATAGCCAAGAGACATAATAAAAATCTTTAAAAAATAAAATGTCATGTCATCTTCAAGTATGTCCCTATATCAATGTCAAATTATAAAAATTATTATCTTAGCAGAACAGGTGATGGGAATAGGACAATTTTATCATTATCCTTTTGGGTAAACTCCATACCCTCATTTATCTGTTAAGGCCCTATATTAGAAGAAAATTTAGAAATGTAATGTCCAGTATTAAAGACGATCTAATGACTAGCACATTTTCATAACATGCTGGTGGAAGTGTAAATTGTTAACTATCTTTCTGGCGGACAATATGACAACACTGGTCAAGAGCCTTAAAGTGCAAAAACCAAACAACCTAAATGTCTAGAAATAGAAGGCTGGTTGAAGAAATATCCATATGGTAGAATATTATACAACAGTTTATCTCAAAAACATAATGTTGAATTTTAAAAGGACATTATACAATGATATATATAGTATTTTTCCATTTATTCAAGTTTCAAAACAATGCTACATATGATTTGTGGATCATGATAGTACATATTTTTCAATTATCCATTACATAAGAGAAAGAGAATCTAAAGGAAAAAATATCAGAAGGCATGGCACATAGAAAGTGTAAGTACTATTTTGTGAAGCTTTTGTTTTATGTCTGTGTATGTGTATAAGTGTGTGTTCACCGAGTTCCAACATAAAATCTATTTCTCACCATGGATCAATTTAAAGCAAGTTTTAAAGCCACAGGCATAGTTTACAAAGTGTAATTTACTCATCTTCAGCTTAATGCTTCCAAAGGGGTCTCCTGACTTTCCTCTCTAACACGTGGCCAAAGCTGTCTCCCTTTTGCCTACAAAAGCACTCTCATGTACAGACAAAACAGAGCAAGGGACCTGCCTAAGGCTCATTGCACCTCCTTCCCTATGCGTGACATATAGGGTGTCCATTCCACTCAGTGGTGATCCCATCCTTGAGCAATGGGAATACAGCCCCACCCTTTAACCTCAACAAAATATGATACGATAAGCTCAACATCCTAAAAAATATTCATTTAGGGCCAGGCGCGGTGGCTCACGCCTGTAATCCTAGCACTCTGGGAGGCCGAGGCAGGAGGATCGCTCAAGGTCAGGAGTTCGAAACCAGCCTGAGCAAGAACGAGACCCCGTCTCTATAAAAAAAAAAAAATAGAAAGAAATTAATTGGCCAACTAAATATACATAGAAAAAATTAGCCGGGCATGGTGGCGCATGCCTGTAGTCTCAGCTACTCGGGAGGCTGAGGCAGAAGGATTGCTTGAGCCCAAAGGTTTGAGGTTGCTGTGAGCCAGGCTGATGCCATGGCACTCTAGCCCAGGCAACACAGTGAGACTCTGTCTCAAAAAAAAAAAAATCAATAAATAAATATTCATTTAATATGATTTGGTACATCGTAGAATAAGATTCTGTTTAGATAAAGACGACTATCTTGATATATGTTCAACACAGCATTATAACCAATAGAAAAAAGAATGGAAATAACACCAAGATGTCAAGAAGGGAAGATAAATACAATATTGTAGATCCATAGTATAAAATATGTATTACTATTAAAATCATATTTTTGAAGAATATATAATGACAAAAATAAACGTGGAAAACATGGTAGTAAACTTTAAAAAGGTTGAAAAACTATATGCAATATGACTTAGTAGATTTGGCCTCTGCCATCTCTCTTTTGAGAAGATCATCAGAAGCTCCCCAAGTGCAGAGGCTAAATTTTTCCAGTTGTTTATCAATTTTCAGAGGAAAAAACAAATGTTAGGTTTATGATAAAAATCTCTCAAAAGATAGAAAACATTCTGACGATCAAATTCAGTCATGTGTCACCTAACAACGGGGATAAGGTCTGAGAAATGTGTTAGGCAATTTCATTCTTGTGTGAACATCATAGGGTGTTCTTACACAAGCCCAAACGGCATAACCTACATACCTAGACTATGTGGTGTAGCCTGTAGCTCCTGGGCTAAAAACCTGCACAGAGCATTACTGTTCTGAATACTGTATGCAACTGCAGCACAATGGTAAGAATTAGTGTATTTAAACATATCTAAACATAGAAGAGGCACAGTAAAAATATGGTATTATAATCTTGTGATACCACCGTGGTAGAAATGGTCAATTCTTGACTGAGATGTTGTTATGCAGTACATGACTGTAGTATATTCAATCAACTGATCAATTAATCAACTAAAAACCATGTTATTATTTCTTTGTTGTCCAGGAGTATGTTAAACGCTATGAGATATAAAAACTATGTAATGTACAGTCTCTGGTGAATTCCTACTATGCATCAGCAGGTGTGGTGGCTCTCTCACACATTATCTCACTTAAAGAGTAGTGATCCAGTTAAAGAGTCAGAATATAGTCAACACATGAACCAGAGACCTTGAAGGATAGGTGGGATAAGAGCACGTGGAGAGGAGCAGGCACTATGCCAAACAAAAGGAATACCTTCTGCTTGTCCTGGTAGACAGGAGGTGACATGAGAGGTGAGGGGCTTCTTATGCGATGGACATTAGTCCTCATAATCAGAGGACCAAGATACCAGCCTAACACCCATGTTAGAAAACAAAAACAAAAAAAAGCAGAGCAAGCCCTGCAAAAGTCTGGAGAACATGCCTAATGGACCCCAAAACTGCCCAGATATACTATGACATTTGAGGACACCACTTCTCACACTTTTCAAGTGATGTTCCTCTAAATTAAAAGCTGGTGAAGTTACCTCTTGGAGGACTGAAAGAGGTAATTTAAAGTAGCCCTCTGCAAGGCAGTCATTATTTTGAAGCCAAATGTTTCACCTCTAAAAATCTTGCAGTTTTGCATTCAATTAAATGTTTCCCCTAATCTTTCTGTAAAACTGGAGCTCCAAGTAGATGACCCATATTCATCTTACTCAGCACATTCCAGCACCTCCTAAATTAATAATATAGATATGCACATATGAAATATGTATATAAAGTTCATCAGGTTCTATGGCTTTTTGTTCCTCTTCCATCCTGCCAGACATAAAAAGTCTTTCTACTATTAACCAGGCCACCCGGCTGTCATTAAAACGCTGTGCATTCATCTGCTCCACCCAGCCTTTTTTCCTCTCCTTTTCTGACACTGTTTAACATTAAGCACTTGGCTACCCACACAGTATTTTCCAAGTGGCCCTTTGACATGCTGCAAAATAATGTTTTGCCTTCAAATTATAAGTGCTAGTCTTACTTCTCTGTTCTCCCACTCCCTGGATGCACACTACTTTGTATTAATTTTGCTCGGGACTCTTCTTTACTTCCTTTGGCAGCAGCGACCATATAGTATTTAACTTTGAGTCTCACCATCACCAGTAGGTTTTGCATGTGCTGAAAGCTCTATTCACTTCACTCTGCACAGTAGTCTGCAATAACATTTGGGAAGCATTAGAGCAACAAAGACTAGAACGCTTCTATGCAGGGAATGGTGGAAACAATGAATGACATGAAGTGGTTTTAGATTTTGTTAGCCTCGTCATAATCTTTACCAGCTCCTTCCCAAGGCCTCCTCCATAAGCCGTGCATGCTGTGCCCATGCAGCTTCAACCCAAATCCAGTAGCCCCTTTCCAACCAGATTGCCAGTCTTAAATAGCCTGGAGATGCCATAGGGTCCTGATAGGAAGCATTGGGAAACAAGATTGCATGCACCCAAATTTAAAAGGCAAGTAAAATACTTTAGACTTGATGCAATAGGTAATAAGGAAATATTGTAGGTTCCTCAACAAAGAAATACTTGATATAGTGACATAATCATAAAAACTGATTTCTTAGAATTTAATTCATGACAAATATGACTTAAACTTTTCTAAGAAATAAGTCTAAATAATGAGCTAATAACAATGAAGTGTTAATGAAAGAATTGAAGTTTTTTTTAAAAAAACTTCCATTCTGGCATGATTAAGGGATAGATCAGTTCAAACGAAAGATGTTGTTAAAACTTCATTCGTTTGTTGAACTTTTTTTCACGTGAACAGAGCGAATTTTTAATGTTAGTTGATCATTATATAAGTCAACGTCATTTCCGGTTTTTGGTAAAATTGATATTAATTCCATGTCATTGAAAATGTAACTTGAGTTTATTAAATTAATTTCTCAAAAGCCACCTGATATAGCTACCAGATGGCAACCTGATCTGATGTCAAATGGGAAGTTTAAGTTATGGATAGCCCTGGGACTGTGCGTTACCACTCACTCATCCCACGAGGTTCCTTTGAAGTCATAAAACAAGGCAGCATACTACTATTTTTGTAAATTGCATTTGAACATAATGAAATATGCTCTATCCACAATGCTTATAATAATTAAAGTTCTTTTCTTAATAGGAGCCTATCTAGAAATAGCACAATATGGAATGATCATTAGTAGACCTGTTAAAGTACTTGAATAAATGCCTATCGAGAGCACAGGCACACATTAGTAAATTTTCTAAAGAAAAATCCATTTTCATTTCAAATTCTGACATTTTATTTAGAAAAATTACACCCGTTCTTTTAATTATTTCAGTAAACATAATGAAGGTATTACTAACTATACCTCAGAGTACTTCATTTTCTCCAATTTCTTAGTAATATGAGTCTACTTGTAATTAAAGGCATGCTGCATTAATGACGCTGAAAGTCTCCAAGGGAAACATTTAATGTCCACCTCATAATATTATGCCAAAATTACATGCACGGAAGCCTTTTTAATAATCTTTGTTTTCTAATTTAGTTTTGATTGGCTCTGAAATCCATAGCAGCACTCAAGGGCTTCCATTTCTACAGTCATCAGCACTTCTGTGCCATAAATTGTACAAACACACATGACTTCTTCCGTCTGTAGGCTTCTTTTCAAAGCTTCTGTTTAGCTTATCCAGAAAATGAGCTGCAGGCTAGAGATAATTGCAGATAATTTTGCCATTTTTAAGCCACTGGGGTGTTACATGGAGCTATGACAGCTACGTTTGTCTAAACACAAAGAACAAGTCATAGCTTTGTGTTGTCACTTCAGCTTTACATGCAGGTTCAGATCATCCTATCTGCTCTTTATGTAAATTGAAACAAATTGTAGTCACTAGATGATCTGTGTTTCCTGACAAAGCTATGCTACCTGAAGCTTTTAATGTGGCTGAAAGGAGAGGATCTATACAAATATGTTATGTTAACCATCCTCTACACCTCAGATTCTTCCCCCTTAACCAAAGCAAAGATCTTTTAAAGCCACTATAAACTTTAAAAGAATATATTAAGTTAAAAAGAAAATATATGGTTTTCAATATACACAACTCATATATACATATGCATGTTTATGGAAAACCAATGTTTATAAATACTGATACAATTAATATAGAACAATTTAAAATTACACTGAAGATTTATTAATTATGTCATCTGGGTTAATAAGCAGAGATCTACTGTTAAATGGAATCATGCGCTCCTTTTTTCCCTAAACTTTCACTGTATATTAAAATAAACGCAACATTCATGGATAGTCACTGGCTTACAATGATGAAGCAAATGCAAAAAGCGGCAAAGCAGGCTCTTAATGCAATGCCAATGAACTTCAACTTTATATTAAAGAAATTGGCTATGGAAATTGTAGGGTATTTCTCTCACCAATGTCCCCTTGCTGCTCAGAACTCTATAGTCACAGCTAATAAGTGTGTCACTAGCTGAACAAGTGATTACTGAAACCATTTTGCAGCAAACATTTACATATAAGGGCTAAGTAGTGGCTGTGCTTATGTGGCAGCTACCCTGATGTAATAGGCCATAACGACTCTGAGGGAGCAGGTATGGACGCAAGTGTCAAGGAGGGAAGAACACGTAAGTCATAACACAAATGACTTTATGGATCCCCATTAGACCTTGGGCTAAGGAGCAACTAAACAGTTCCGATATGACAGCATCCTGAGACAGTTTTACAGCCTTGTGTCAGGAACCCTTACGCTAAAGAGTTTTATGGAAAATCCAAAAGTGCAGAGAGGAAGTGTTGCTATATTAGGCCATTATCTTTGACTTGGCATATGATATGCATACAAATAGTCCCAAAGTGTGCATTTAAAGGACAGATTATTAAATCTGTTAAACTAATCATATGCATATTAAGGAATACAAATTAAACATTGATAGGTAACATTTCACAAACCTTATACCCTCCCTTGGAAAACCGTTGTACTCAACGACAAGTTTAAATCCACCAAGGCTTCTGAACGTCTGCATCATACTAAGATGCAGCCTTTTAAAGGACTGTCCTGTGGTGTTTCGTGTGAACTTGTAAAGTATACATGTTATACATGTCTTGAGAAAGGTGAGGAATATGATTTTAATTCTTTTTTCCCATTTGATCTCTGACATCATTTAGCCAGTGGATTGGTAGGGATGGACTTAAGGACTTTATACCATGTCCTTTTGAAAGGCAGGCATGGGAAGTTCTGTAATACGCCCTTTCCGCTTGTGGATGAGAGAAAGAGGCATGTTGAAGGCACCAAGTAAACCCTTCAAAGTGACAGACAGGAGCAGCACTGAACAAGCATTGTCTGGCCAGAGGCTGAGATCACGGAAGGTGCACATACAAATCACACCTTGAACACATTGTACAGGGACTATGTGAGGGGAAAAAGCACCATGAGAAAAATATTTGCTATTTTACTAAGATCTTTAAATTATTAAACAACTCCAGAAGAGGCATATTGTTACAAGTGTCATATAAAGCAATACACAGAGCTGGAGTGCTCTTAATATGAAAAGTTGGCCCAGGACTCTGCTACAAGGAGTGGAAGACTGCACAACCTATCACCCAAACAGCAATTTCAGCCCAGATTTGCAATGAGATCTTAAATTTGACCTTTCCAAGAAATTATTAAAAACCTTATATAAAGCGAACAAATGCCTCTGCTCCTCTACATATACATTACAGTTTTGCTAATGTTTGAATAAACTCCTTCTCTGAAAGTCTCCAGTTTCTAAAATGCAACATCTTTGCAAAGCACATACCTGTTTCCCAGAGAGACGGGTCCTCTCTTTGAAATATTTAGTCTTTCAGGGCACTTTAGTCATAGTGACACCTAATAGCCAAGCTCTTTTTCTCACTCTCCACAAAATCAGGTTTAGACTATAATTCAAACCAGTCCCCAAAGGCACTTCTGAAAAATGGCAAGCCCTTAGCTCTTAGGTGAAAACACTCTTTATTGCTCAAAATTGTTTCCTGGTACAAAACTCTTTCTATAGTGCTAGGTCTAAGATGATCTTATGCTAATTTAACTCACTGGGGACTGTGAACAGATGCTCCTTTGATTAATAGTTTCACTATCCTGAAAATGCCAGGCCAGGTTCAAGATAATAAAGTCAGGTAAGAATACTATTAAAATCTGCCATACAATTATATCCGTTATGTGGAGAAAAATGAGGTCACAGTACTTCTATCAAATAAAGACCACCCATAATAAAAAAAACCGAAAACATAAACCAACTAAACTCACTGTCTGAATTCTTTAGCACAGTAATTTATACATTTTAACCACCAATCTCTTTAGCAATACTTTATAGGTATATTGTCAGCTATGTCCTTCATGAAAATTCAATGTGTCACTTCAATGTTACGTTTTCACATAGTATTTAACTTTCCACCAGAAAAAGATTTATATACACCATGAGAACAATAAATTCTGTAACTCTGCTTAACAAAAGGATAGTATCTGAATTTGTATGTCCCAACTCATTACTTTTCAGCAAATATATTTTCAACGTTCCAATGGTCATCTTTACCCATAGAAAACTGCGACCCTTGAAATAAAGGGTTGCGTGAGTAGGCAAACAAGACTTTTCTTCCAAAAGTTCTCACAACGTCCCTCTCTGTTCTGCTTTTCTTCTGACTTGTCTCCTAACCAGGACTTCCAAATCATAGTGGTTTCCTAATGAAGAAAATCATGAAATCTAACCTAGCCTTGAACTATGGAATTTGGGACTGGCCTTATACATGGGTTTGAAGAAACCTGTGTGTTTTTAAAGTTGGTTTGCCAACCGATTTTATCCTTAACATAACAGATATGTCCTAATCGTATTTCCAGCCTCCCTCTGAAATTTAACCTTCAACTGGACTTTTTCTTTTATAATATACGTAACGTACCTGCCTCAGTGGAACTTTTAAGTTGCAAGGAAGCAGAAGGTGAGCTTCAGTGCATCAATCAAGAGTGCAAATTGTAACTCCAGGTAGTGCAAGCCTCCACTGAGAGTGCAGCTAGCCTGTTAACACAAATCTGCCACCTGCAGATTCAGCTCATTGCATAAATTAAGGCTTCTTACTCACCACATTTGTATGCATATGCAATTAGACCCCATTTATATGAAATATTCTATTCAAAAAGGTTACCTCACCATTGCACAGAATGTCTCAGGAGGGTCTCCACAGGTAATATCCGGAGGATCCAGTTTCACTTTCAGATATTTTGTCATGTCCGTGGATTCCGGCTGACAGGCCATGTAATCCCACACTTTCCCTTCTTCTGTGTAAATCTGAGTCTTACACACATCATAATGTCCCCACACCAAAGGGTAGGGCTGCATCACTGAGGACACTGTAACCCAAAGGGCATGAATCGAGAGGAATCTTGACAAATACATCTCTAAATTCTTTATAATCTTCGAAGAAACTAAAGCAGTTTGCTCTGTGATCTGTTTATATTTTACAGATACATATATATATATATATATATATATGTCTCTACGTAGGTAGGTCTGTATATTAAAAACAAAAAAGAGGATGGGACCTCAAAGCAGATTCCAAAACCAAATGGGAAGGGTTAGAATATTGTGCATGTTCAGGTCTATTGAGGACTTTGGTGGAAGCCTAACATACTTGGGTGTTAGGCGGTAACAACTACTTGCAGCTCTTTCTTTGTCCTAGAACATATCTATTAAATAGACTCGGGTGTAGTTTGGTTCTTGTAAAAGATGTCCAGTTGCGGAGAATAATTTAGCAAAGTGATGGCTCTCCCATTGTACATCCGATAACCCTGAGTGATCCTCAATGTGCTCAGCTCACGGGGGATGCTCGGGCACGCTGAGATATCAGTATCTGAAGCAAAAGGATGAGTGTCTGTAGCCCGGTGTCTGTTTCCCATCAATCATTCTTTTCTTCTGGCGCCAACACCCTTTCAGAAACAATAAGAGTAAGAGTTATTGTCCCAGAATCAATGTATTACTAAATGTATGATATGTTGACGTTTTGGAGGTTTGATGCAATATAAAGCAAATTGGTGTAATATGGATAACCTTTACTCAGCTGCTTTGCTAGAATGAGCAAACTACAGAAATCATTCAATTTGGGGAGAATTTCGATATGAAGAATTTAACTCTTCCATAACAAAGATAGATGCGTGTGTTCCAGGTGAGTTACAGATTTTCGCTTCAAAAATTATATTTCCATCTTGACAAAACTGAGGGCAAGCAGCTAGATTTAAACATTTCTCATATATTGCCGTGCTAGAAAATCTTCCAAGAGAACAATGGGGGAAATGAGCGCTTTTATAACAATGACAAAAGAATGACAACTACTTGTATGGCTTTTGTCTCTTGGCAATGAGACCCTAAAAATCTCCAAATTCCTTGTATATTTCTTAGCTTTTGTTAGCTGGAGAGAAAACCAGCACTGTTTGTGTGAGTCTGTCCCTGTGGATTTGCTCATTATATTGGAAGAATTTAGCATCTTTTGTTTAGTAGCATTTAGTGATAAAGATAACTTGGCGCTCTGAAAAAAATATTCAAAAATAAATCCAAAGGAGCAAATTTTCCTTTCATAAGAATTTTCTATTTTCTTACATCTTTTTATAGCCATTACATCTGCATTTGTTGTTACTTTCTGTAACAGAAAAGAATTTGTCCCAAAGGCGAATATTATACGCTGCTTTAAAACTAAAAACTCTGTAGTAAAACGCACAATTTAAAATGCACATATAAAAACAGCTGAGGGTGAGTTAACAGGCCATGAAGCAGAATAATATGGCACTAATTCAAAGAGAAAACCAAAATTACTGTTTAAAACTACTTTTGGTTAACTGATAAAGCAGCGTACATAACTATGGGTACAAGTCATTAGTGAGTTTAACTAGCAACTTTTCTCTTTAGAGATCACTGTCCAAATCTAAACAAACTAAACAAACACTAATATTTGGAAACTAGGAGTTAAAAAACAGTGCATTTGCTTAATTAGTTCATTCATATTCATAGTCCAAACATTAACTATTTTTTAAACAATTCAAAAGGGACAAAAAAGCCCATAATTTTGGAAAATTCTATTATAGACCCCTTCAATTCACATTAAACAGTCGGAATACGGAAGTTCACTATCTTCAAACAATCTTATGAAGGGAATTCATTATATTTAAATAATGTACCATCTTAAAATGAACTAAGCCACAGAGACTATGAAATGCCAACAGATGGTTGAATTGTGTTTCCATAGCAAAGTAATTTATAATAATTGCTTTATGGATGCAAGTGCAATTTTCATTATATTCAATTCATAAAATGTTATCATACAGCTGCAATTTGTGATATTTTCTATTAGGAAAAGTGTTGAATATTTGAGTTCCTATAAAGCAATAATTAGTAGTTTTTCTAAACATGTATAAACTACGGATTTGAATCTGCCTTTTCCTTGTAACCTAAAAACCATACTGTGTTAAGCACATTTTGAAATCTTAAGCTGAAAAGAAAAAAATCACAGAGAAGCATGTGTTGTGGCTACTACAGCCTTCTGCTTTTTTTTCAGATTCTTTAGTAATTTTAAGTTGATATTTTCAGAAACATCCAACAATTTGACAGGTAATAATCCAAAAAGGTGTTAAAATGATACAAATCTACATTTCCTAGATGCATGTTTCAGTTGTTTACTACTTTATTATAAGAGGAAATAAACACTTTCCAGGATGAGGGAGGAAGTGGGCATTACAACTGTAGCAGTGTAAAATCTACTAGGTCAGAAATTAATTCTGATTTTTGGTTTCATACATACAGCAGTTTATTTATCAAGAATCACATAATCTTTAAGACCTGGAATGGACTGCTTTGAGTTTGAACTGAGTGAGCATTATGTGTTAATTTTTAATATTATTTTTAAAAATATGACTGTAGGTATATATTTGAACGCTTCCCGAGATTAGTCTTCACTTTTTTTAAACCAATAAATGATATTCCCCTTATCCATTTATTCCTGGGTCCTCTGTCCTCATTCACATTTTGCCTTACTGTAACCACAAAATAAAGGGTGACTATACACATTTGTATGTGAAAAATTTGGATGGTAATGAAATGTGTGTGAACCCGTTACCACCTCCTGACGCAACAGCAATCCCAGCATAACGAAGTCTCATTAAAGTATACCAGAATTATAATGATGGTCATTACACAGAATTATGGACCACACCATTGATCGAATTTAGAGAACTGACAAGGAAAAATGCAGAGGAGTGCAAGATATTTGAATATTAGGCAGTTGCAGGACTGTGCAACAGACATTCTTGACAAGCAGCAGCCAATTACAGCTTAAATTTCTGGCACATAACCAGTTGTGATTAATAGTTTTCCATTACATTACAGACATATTATTAATGTATTAAAAATGTCAAGCTTTGGCAAGCACTAATGTGGCATGGCTCAGTTAGTCTGCAGAATTTACGTTTAATGAGCTCCCATTGACAAAGAAAAAGATATTGACCACAGCATATCACAGATCAGGAGCAGGGGGGACACGAAGCTGCTCTTAACATAATTATCTGATTTCATTCTCATTTTTTATGTTCGTACCATCACTACCTATCCTTCATTTCAGGGTCTCCTTACTTGGCAGTGCCACATATACTTCAAAGAAAATCCTCCTAACTTCAAATTAGTAAGAAATTAAATCTATGAACTTCCACGACACACAATAGAAAGGAAGCCTCTGTGAAAATTAGGAATTTGCTTTGAAAGTATAATGACAGAGTTCTCAAAGAAAATAAAATGATGGAAAAATATTATTTACACCTTAACCTTCATTACTTAATGGCAATGGTTCCCATCTGGCTAAGCTTTCTACCAGGTTAAAATTATCAATAGCTTCTTAGAAGCTAGGTCATCATAGCAAATAGCTAGGCAAACCGATTAGGAGAAGGACAGTCAATGACATATTTGGGGACTTAATATATTAAACGTATCCCTTCCAGCCCATAACTAAACTAATTGCCAAGTAATGTGCTCTTTGAATTTGTCTCAGGTGTCCACGTCACCTAAATAAGAGCAGCTTCGGAAGAGCTCTGGGCAGCCCCAGTTCTAGTTCTTTACTTTGTAAACCTTGGGAACTCACTGTAATCAAATAATGCCATCACCTGTACCTGGAAACGAAAGTACTGAGAAGCCCTCTTTGATAAAAATACCTATTAACATGCTGTGAGTACTCCACAGACCTCTGGTATATAAATTTATGGAGCCAACGAAAAAAGATAAAATTATGTCATGGATAGGTATTATTGATCAGGACTAAAATGGGCTATAAAATGGCTTTGCATACATAGAACATGTACATTTTCCAGGATTCTGTAGCTAATTCTCTTCCACTTTGGATTAACTTTGCAGAAGGCATTTCACAGGCCCTTTCTCTCCTCAAAAAAAAAAACAAAAAAAGCCTCTCAAAATATTACATGGAAGTAATAGTGATTAAAATTATAGACAATTATATTCCAAAAACAATTGCCAATTTCAACAACTGAGAGGAAAATACTGCCAGTAAATCTAATCTAGTTGGCTTTCAGAATTAATTTTATTATATAATCTCACTAGGAGGCGGGAGTGGTGGGAGTGGGCCATTTATTTCATAAATATTCAGGTTCTTCAGGGTTACCTGAAATAGACAGCTATTGACTCATTCATCACAGACATGAAGAATTTTATAAACGTGCATGTTTCTGAATGGGAAAGAACAAAAGGAAAATTGACTATAATCATATACCATTGAGTGAAAAATACAAAGAGATAAAGCTATAAAATTCTATAACCTGTCAAAATCAGCAGCTTCTAACACAGTCATAATGAAGTTTATTACATAAGATATTTTAACATGTATTCAATGCTCTTTGCTCTTATTTGTTGTGAAGAAAGCATTTTCTAGTCATCTTAATGGGAAACATATGCTTCTATCCTTTTGTTAACTGTCTCTCAAAATACAAGTAATTTCAGATGTACTGCAACATCATTGGCAAGCTCACTCATTCTTGATTGGGTATTATGAGCAACAGCCTATCATGAAATGTTTAATGAAACCAAATAACACACCTTAGTATTTGAAAGATCGCTATTTTCACTGAGAGAAGATAGATTAGACATATTAGATAGCACATATTTTGTAGGATGTTTGGGGATGGGATAATACATAAAATTATTTCAGAATCAGTTAAGCCTGGAAGAAATCTGGTGTTTAATTACCATATGAGCAACAAATATCTCATTCTTATACAGTGAAGTTCAGAGATCTAAAGTCTCAAATACACAAATGAGAAAATCTACACCCGCCTGAAGTTTTGAAACAAAACTTTGGATTCTGAAAATAAAATTATTTTTAAAGGTATGCTAAACCTCTTATAATATAATCCCTTATATTATACAACATAGTTCATACACAGATATATTTTTCAATGTTAATATACAATTGATTTTCTAAGTTGAATGAAATTTTACTTCTTTCCAAAAGACTTGGTGCTTCTGTAACTCTAAAACTCTCTCCAAATCTTTGCAACACTTAAGAAACCTATCAACTAAATGTGTAATGCCTTAACTTTTTAAACACATTACCTGATGTTTTTCAGAGTAATAATAAAAGCAAAGACAGGCATTTGTACCAATTGCCAATATACAAAGGAAACTGCAAAACACATGAGCCTCCTCCTAAAAAAGCTAACCTGAATCATTTTAACATACATGCCCAGTGACAGCTGACAAAACAAAAATCTTAATAGGAAAACAGCTTTATGTCTAAATAAACTGTTTCCTTACACAATTTTTAAGATTATCCCTCTTAAATTTCACAATAGGAAATATCATCAAATTAATAGCCCAATACATAGAATCCTGAATATCCTCATGTTGGTCTTTAGCAGTGAAATATAGCTCATTTCATGGCATCCAGAAAAGTAAATATATCCCTTACGTATGTAAGCTGGAACACCATTACGTGTGAAATACTTGATGCAGTTTTTTCTTGGCATGCTGATGCACATGCAAAGATCCAAATTTTATCTTAATGAAAAACCGAAAGTTGCTTATCTTCAAAAAGAATCTTGGACAGCTACTGAGCTGCTTTTCCTTTGCCAAAGAGAAAGGGAGGTGGGTAAGGCATTCAAAGTGACACAGTTCAAAATACTTAATGAAATGTGGGGCTGCTGATTCTCTCACAGGTTTGAGATGCTCCTCGAGGGCCAAACCAATCAGAACGACTTCCCCCAAAAAAGGGGATTTTTGAAAAACTTTCCAACAAGCATAACCGCTAAGCATATTTGAACAAATGATTTTATTGTAAGATCTCTCTGGGTATTTTTTTTTCCATTTCTGTAAGATAAAAAAACTTTCAGTATTTTCAGTCATAAAACAGGGCCTTATTTCTAGAGCAAATCTACTGCCAGATTCACCATATGTTTAGCGGAATTCTGAATCTTACTCAGAATTTTCCATTCCAAAGATTGACAATGTATTGTAAGGAGTGGCTCTATTATTCCTCGTGTTTAGGAGGACGGAAGAGAAATGGGGGGACCCCCTACTCACTGGAAATCTATACCTGACGCAACGATAGGAACCCAACCTACAACTTTTCCAAATAAAGTTGCTTTAAAATCTCCACTAGGAATTTTCCTCCCTTGCCATATAAGATGACAACCTACTCTTAAGTGGATTTCTGAAAAAAATGGTCCCCAGCCGAGGTTACCAAAATAAACAGCAGAGGGCGCAGTTTCTTTTTTTAATCTAAGTTTTCCCTTGTATGAATCACTTAATTGGTTATTTTAGGCCCAATAATATTCAGTATTATTTGTATTATATATAGATATCCACAGAACCATACAGCAGAGCAATTCGATGTCCCTAGCCGAATCCATTAACAGATTGTGATGCCAGTAAAGAATCTGAGAAAACACACCAGACAGCATTCCTACACCAAGTGTTTCCCTCTTGCAATTTTCCTTTCTCCCTAGCTGCACAACACGGGACAGCAATGCTTTAATCTCACACCAATAAAGGAGATTAAAAGAAGGGCTCCACAAAGCTCTCGGTGTGGCAACTGGCTCTACAGAGCCAGCAACAGGGCAGGTGTTCCACATCCGCCCCCCACCCCCAGCAAAGACAATTGGCAAAATAAAATAAAATAATAACCCTTCTGCGCGTTGTTTGTGGTCAGGTGTGTGAGAGGGAGAGCGCGGCGTGCTTGCCAGTGGGTGCTGGAGGCACCGACCCAGCGCCCGGGCTCGGGATCCAACAGGCAGACGCGCGACCCGCTCGGGGCGCACCCCAGGCAGACTCGTGCGTGGGTGTGAGCATGTGCGGGTGTGTGTGAGCGCAGGGGCTCCGCGCGCTGCCTCCTCGGGGCGCTTTTCAAAGTTCCTCGCCCACCCGGAGCCTTCCCTCCCGCCTGTGGATTGCACCTGGGGGGCGGAGGGAGCGGGGGGAGGGAGGGAGCCCCGGGAAGAGGGGGGCAAAGCCGAGTGGCGCGGGTCGCTGAAGCAGAGGGACGCCGGCTGCACTTACCGTGTGGCCCGTTTGCCCCGGCGCGGGGCGGGAGCCGAGCCGACGGCGCGGGGCGGCGGCCCTGCCCAGCCTGGTCCGCCTCGGGCGGCGGCCGCAGCAGCGGAGCCCGCGGGCGGCGCACGGGCTGGCGGCGGCAGCTCCCGCGGAGCCTCCCCCCGGGCGCGGGCGGAGCGGGAGGGGTGCGGGTGTGGACCCGAGCCGCCGCCGCCGCCGCAGCCCCGGGGTCCCGATCGCGCCCGGCCAACTGCGGGAGCGGACCCTGCTCACCCAGCACCCCGCACCCGCACGCCACTCCCCGCGGCTTAATTACCTCTGCTCGCCCCCCGGGGGCAGCCTCCTGCGCGTCGCCCCCTCTCGGAGCCGGCACCCAGAGGGGAATTCCTCCCGTTGACGTCCTCTTCCGAAATGCAAAAGATCAGTGACTTTGACAGGTAGATGAGGGGGAGGGAGGAGGGGTGGGCGGAGAGGAAGAGAGGATGAGAAAGGTGCCTCTCCCTTCAAAAATACAGCGACGGTAATAACGAAACCGCAGCCTTCGGAGGGCTCGCCAGCCGGTCCCGGCTCGCCGGTCTCCCCGCGCCTGCCCGCGCCGCGGCCGCTTCCACTTCTCGCCTTAAACTTTTACTGAGGGATTGTTTCCTTTTTCCTATTTCTAGTCTCTTTTTTTCTTTTTCTTTCTTTCTTCCTTTTTTTTTTTTCTTTTTTCTTTTTTCTTTTTCCTTTTTTTTTTTTTTTTTTTTTAAGCCGCAGGACGATTTTCTGATTCCCGGGGATCAGAACCAGCGGCCAGGCGGTTCTATCCTGCTTGGCACCGCTTTCATTTTATTTCGGATGAAGACGTTGAGCTTGGTCAGAAGGGGCATAAATCAGGAGACAATTAGCCTTGGCGCCAAGAAGATCCTCCAGTACCAGTTTCGCCCGGGCTTCCTTCGCGCATTCCACCACTCAAGTCAGAAATGTCACCGCACATAGCGTTGATGGTTGCGAGACGCGACGCACCCGAAGTCCGCTTGATGAAATATACATGGCCCACGACGCTTCTGGATTGCGGTTCCCCGGCTCCCCGCCCCCGCCCGCGGCGCCTGCCCGGGACCCTGCCCCGAGTGGGCAGCGAGTCTCGCAAACTTAGGGGCGAGTGCAGACGAGAGCGCGAGCGCGAGGGCCGGCCAAGGCGGAAGCGAAGCAGCAAGCCGGGGGAAGCCGCAGCCCTCGGAGGGCTGGCCTGTGCGATTCACTTAAAAAGCAGATCTTCCGCAACTGCCCGCAAGTGGAAGGCTTGCAAACCTTGTACTACCTCGAGACCTGGGCGCTCCGAGCGGTCCTAACTCCGTCCTGCTCGCTCTCGCTGTTGCTGCTGCTGCTCCGGCCGCCGCCGCCGCCGCCTCTCCAGACCTCGGGGCGCGGAGGCCACGAGCCCACCCTCCACCCTACCCCCCACTCCCGCTCGCCCACGGAAGTGCGGTCTCTAGTAACGCCTCATGTGCCTCCCGCTTCTGCCCCCTCCCGTCCCACCCGGCTCTGCGCTGTCCCCTCCTCAAAGGGTCGTTCGCAAACCCACCCCTCTCTCCTAGAAGTGAGCACAACGGTGTTTTCAATCAGCAATTAGTTTGCCTGGGGCGATACTCGCGCCTCCTCTTTTAGCAATTCCTTCACCTTTAGAAAGTTGAAGTTCAAAAGAGAGCTCCGCATTTCCCCAAATGAGAGACAAATACCCCGGGCCCCAAGCCTTCATTCTCAGCCAAAGGGGCTCACTCTCACCTGGGATCATTCTCAGCTGCACACTAACATCAGATAAAAAGAAATCCGGACTTGAATAAAATAGGGAGAGACTTTCACTGTAAAGAAAACGGTCTAATCTCAGAAACCTGCAAGCGTCTCAGAAGCAAACACAAATCAGTGTTTTTGTTTTCTTGCACAGAAAGGGAAGTAAGCAATAAGAGACAGTGGGGCAGATGAGGGGGAGTAAGCCCGGGGTTTGACCAGAAATGTATCCCTGTGGTCCAAGGACTTGGCAATAAAGTGGCATGGTGGAAGTTCCCCAGTTTAGTGTTTGCTCAGATCTGGGGCAAGCTAAAGTTCAGGGGCCTGAGGGAGGAAGGAAGCCTGACTCAAGTTTGGTCAAGGCAAAGCAGAGGGTAAGAAATGGGCATTTGTGAACACGTGGTCACTGTGCTCCCCACAGTGAAGTCAGGGGGCTGACAGCAGTTGGGTCCTTTTTCCGTGAATACTGAGGTGGTAGGGTGCATGGGGGAGAAGACCGTCAAATTGAGCCTGTAACTGGCCTGCTGCTGACCCTGAGTAGCCAGGAGGAAGGCAGGGATTCCAAGCACCCCAGGCTACCCCTTCAACACCTCAGAGGCCACAAACAGTCCTCCCTCTTTGACTCCCTCAGTGCGGGAATCTAGGACTGCAATGCTTTCCTTCTTTCCACCTGTGTCCTTTAAGCGCTGATGTTGCAAAACGAAGTCACCTGCAGGGGTGAAACTCTTAGAAGGGAATCTTAAACAATGGTCATTCCTGGCCCTCCCCCTAGTCTCTGGCCATGTTTCTGCAGGTTTGAAACATATAGATAATGTGCAGATGCCCTCATGATTTAACCCTCCCTCTCAGGCCCTCACGCCCAGTCTCTTCTATGGGAGCCTTTGGCAGTAGGACTTGAGAAACAGCACCCACAGTGGACTTCTCACCTCACTGGCCCCTGGCCTGGACCCTGAAATACAGATGGCTTTTCCTTGCCCTCGTGCCCTTTTTTTCTCAAGCCAAGAAAGCCTTTCCTGAGCTCTCCTTCTCAGCTTTCTCTGACCCAACTCCAGTTAAAAAAAAAAAAAAAAAAACAAATCTGTGCAGAGATTGGGAAATTCCCTTCTGGAATATACCAAGGTCTTTGTGATATTGGCTCTGAATCTGGGGAAATGTTCCATCTGTCAAAGTCTTGGAACTAATCTCCTTTCCTCTCCAGTACCCTCCTTCATTCCCAGGCTTCGTTTGACTATGAGGCAGACAGCAGCCCAAAATAAGTCTGCTATGTAAAAGGGGACCCTCTTCAGTTAGATAACGTCTCCCACTACAGGAATGGGAGAGTCTTCCAGTAGTGAGTTTTTCTCTCAAACATGTGCTCTGACCTTTTCACAGGCTCAGTAAATCACTAACTAAACATGTGGATCTAAACTCTAAGGAGTAAATCAGAATCATTAGAGACTTTTCAACATCAAAATTCCTTCTGCTCTAGATCTTGTTCCCTCCTCCGATGGGGATGGGAGGGGAAGGAGTTTTTCTCCAAAAAGCACTTTAGGTAGATCTGATATAGTCCCCCAAACTAACGTGTGTATTAAACCAGCTTTCTCCAATATACCTCTGCATGTTTGTCTATGTAATATACACCAATTTACTTGAGATATTTTATTGACAACAGGGAAAATAATTTAGGGCATGCTTACTTTATCATTTTTTGCCTTCTCCACCCATATATATTTAACTTTCTTTGGAAAGAATGACTTTTCTCTTTTTATGTAATCTTTCAACTCTTTTTTTCCTCTCTCCTTTTAGAGAAGAATGGTTTGATCTTTCAGTTCTCTGGCTTCAGATCTATGGCTAGTTTTCATGCTTTCCTTATTCTTCTTCAATTTAGATATCCATTTGTTTGTAAGCTGGTTAAGTCTCTGTTGTTCAATTTCATAGGTTCTTAGCTGCCTAAAAATCTTCTCTTTAGAGATTTGGCAGGGCTGTTTAAATACTTGTAACTTCAATATGCCAAACTGGTAGTGATGGCATATTTGCAATATGTCTGGTCCAAAAAGACTTGTGTCTTTTTATAAATACTGTAAAGTACTTAACATGAAGTAGGTATAAGATAAATGCTCAGTGCATATATGAATAATTTTTGCCCATTCTCAGGATTCATTTATGGCCTCCTTGTTTATAGGAACTAACCCTGACCATATTACATTAAGACTTAGATGTGTGATGTTCAAATCAGAGGTGTTTTAGGCAGGTTGGGCTGCTATAACAGAGTACCATAGACTGGGTACATATAAGCAACAGAAATTCATTTCTCATGGTTCTGGAGGTTGGAAGTCTGAGATCCAAAGGGCTAAGCTGGTCAGGCTCTGATGTGGCCCTTTTAGTGGGTCCTTGCATTCTCTCTGTATTCACACATGGCAGAAGGATGGGTAGAGAGCTTTCTGGAGTCTCTTTCATAAGGGCACTAATCCCATTCATAAGTATTCCGCCCTCAGGACCTAGTTACCTCCCAAAGGCCCCACCTCTTAATACCATCACACTGAGGGATAGGATTGCAACTTATGATTTTGGTGGGAGAAAGGAAACACTTAGTCCATGACAAGGGGCAAATTCTATTTGACCAATCGTACACTATGTGATAGATGCTTTTTATAACTGCTGCTTGTGTCCCAATAGAAACATCCTTCCTAATGGTTGTAAAATCCTTAATTCTTTCTTGCCTCCACTTTGTGCTCAGGGACATGCTTTATTACAGAGCCATTAGCAGTATAGTTTTGACAGGTTTTGAAGTTCCTTACCTGACAGGCTTTTTAAATGCCTAAATATTTTGACATTTAAACCTCTAGCAAGCCTAAGCATCTGGTCTAGGCTCTATCACTAGATGATAGTGGCATTTTCCTACTATTGTTGGTGTACCAAAGATACTTCTCTTGAAGCTTTAAATTTACAAGCCCTAACTATACAAATAACCAACTATGCCCAACATAGGTAACAGTTTCATTTACTTCCTCTCAAGGTTGGCACAGACCAAGGGACATGTTGTTTAATATAAGAAAACACATACTCCCTGGGTTTACTGACACTGGAACACAAAAAATAGCAAATGGTCTAAATCATTGATAGTTAATAATTGATGCAGGGAATATGACTGCTAGCACTCATGTGCTTTTTATATATGGCACTGTGTAATATAGCTTGGAAATAATAAAATTAGCTGCTTGGTCAAAATTATATTTAAAAAAATTGGTAAAATGTGGACTTTTTAAAAGAGAAAGCACTCTAACTTAAAAGAGGCTAACTTTAGTCAAATATTTCATGTCTCTTTTCTTTTCCAACCTTAGGACTCTAGAAGTTTGATGAAGAATAAGGTTTTTTTAAATTTTTGTTTATGTCCTCTCGTCCATAAGAAATCAACAGAAATCGCTTTTTAATTTTTATGCTCTCAGAGTGACACTAGATGTTTTTATCCAACAAGTATATCTGTCAAAATCATGACACCCTGAGCATCTATTACCCATTTTGTTTTCTTTGAGAATCAGAACACATAGTCAATATTTGTTTTAACAGTTTATCTCTTTTCTAAGGCTGTTAAAGGCGTCCCACCAGCAAGTTTGGATAATGCCATGGTCTGAACAAACTCAGTAAGCTTCCATGTACTTATATTTTATCGTGCTTAGTTTGTCTGCCTAAGATCATCAACTTATTTCTTGAAAAGAGGAAATCCCACAATTAATCGAGTGTGCTGGCTGAAAAAGTTCAGTCTCAAAAATCAACAGCTGTGGAGATTTTCTCAAATGTGATTTTCATAATTTCAGTTTCTCTACAACAACACAATCAGCAACCTTTTCAAAATGAGAAGGAAAATGTATGAAGGAAGACTGAGTGACACCCCTTGCTTAACTCTGAGATCTTTCCATCAATTTCATACCAATCGTTTTCTTCAATTTAATAAACATTAATGGAATACACATTGCCTGCTGGGAACTGTCCTTGGTGCTGGAAGAAACGCAAAGCTCTGAAGTCAAGGTGCTCACAATCATGTTAGAGACAGTTGAACAACTAACTGTAATGTGCATTTTTAGTATTATATTAAAGATAGCTTAAGGAAAGATTGTAGTGATCAAGTCTAGAGACCCCATCTGTATCCACAGTGGGATAAATGTGCACAAAGATCTCTATCAGGCTGCTGACCCAAACTACAATAGAGTGCAACCTCTCTGATTTAGCTGCCTCTATAGGAAGTTCTTGTACTGTCGCATAAATATGGGGCAGAATGTTCCAATAGAAAAAATAGCAAACACAGAGGAGAAATCTAAGATCACAGGGTGCCATTTTGTTTGGGGTGTATTCTACCCAGATGTGTCTTTCTGCTCTTCTTGACTCCCTGCTTCTGGGGTTAGTTTGAGGTTTACTATTCTAAAATTATTACCTTTACTGCTGTTTTTAGCAGCTCTATTGCTTCTATCCTCTAGCTTCTATGTTGAATAGAAGCAGTGGATATAAACTGGATGTTGGCTTTTTCTAGTGAGCAAGATGGATTTATGCCAAGTGGCCTTTACTTCCTAGTGGGCTGACATCTCCTCTGGCAAGGAGGCTCCCTCTCCTACAGAAAATGACTAATTTTTTTAGATCCTGCTTCGATTTGTAAGGAAGAGGAATGAAGTAAGAGGCATTATGAATTGTCTTCCTACTTCAATAAGCCAGGAAGAAACTTGATTGTCAGTGCTCCAAACTTTGAAATCCCATAGGAAATAACACAATTGTAAGATTTCTATTATCTCATAGAAATTATTTCTTGTTCCCCCATCCCTTCCTTTTTTCTTCTTTCCCAGACATGAATTTAATATGTCTTATGTGCTAGGGACTGCATTAGAAATGACAAGATAAATAAGATAGTCCCTCCTATAGTGTACTGTCGGAGAAGAAAAGCTTGTAAACAAACAATGCAATACTGATATAGGGACGTAGATAAAAACCCACCTGGAGCAGGTGAGCCCCAAAGGAAAAGGGATCTCTTGGGGATCCTGGGAAAAGCTGGGTAGAGGTGATGATATATGGGCTATACCTCAAAAGATGAATAGGTGTTCACCCAGCAGCAAAGAAACAAAAGACATTCTGACTAGGAAGCAGGGGAAAGAAAATCAGGAGGCCTCATACAATAAGAAGTATTTTGGCTCTTCCATGTAGTTTGGTATGACTACAACTCACAGTACCATATTGAGGGCCTTTGTGGTGAACACCTACAAGCATTTTAACACTGAAAACCTATAGCAAGAATTGAGGGTCATAGGAGAAAAGTCAAGAAAAAGAAAGTATCCTATATTATTTAAGTGAGACATATAAACATGCCAATAATTTATTGATATCATTACTGACCTACAAAAAATGGCAATTTTGTATGTTTTAACCTAAGAGGATCCAGTACTTTGCATTTGGTTCATAGTAATCTGTGTTAAGAGAAGAGAATGATCTAAAACAGAAAATAATTTTAAAACTTCTATATTTGCCTTTGGAATACATTATAGTCCCTCTTTTGGCAGAACATATACCTTCCTAATGAGGTTTTGTGCTTAGATTGGTATTAAAATTAGTTAGATTTCCCTGAGTAAGCACTGAGCATGGGAATATGCCTGCAGAGCAGACTGGTGACTGAGAAACCCAAGGTTCAAGCATTTAACCAGGGATAAGCCACACATGAATAATGGAAAATTGAGTAATTAGTAATTATAGATACCAATTAAACCTTAGATATAAAGAACCAGTCCCCAGTCATTCTACCATGGTTTGCATTTTTGCTATCGTGAGTCACTGTGTTTCATTCCAACTCCTGTTGGAGAAAAACTATTTGCCAACAAGTAGGAAGAAGAAAATAATACAATATAGAAAATAATGCCAAAAATAAAAAAATTCAGAAATCATGCATAATGGAAGGAAACAGCAACAAGCTGGTGATTATAGTAACCAACTACTTCTCTAAGTCAAAGTGGAATTTAGATTTCCTTTTTTACCTTTTTTGGTGAAGATGGTTAATCAAGCTCTTAAGTGGTCAGGAGATATATTGGTGATTAGGAAAAACATGAATCATCTCTTTTATTTTTTTCCTGCCCTCCCCACATACTCCTACTGCCTTCTGTATTTGTAAACCTGGTGTGTGTGTATATATATGTGTGTGTGTGTGTGTGTGTGTGTGTGTGTGTGTTGGTGTGTGTAAAATGATACTTTGGCAATCATCTCTTTCTTTAGCCACTACTCTGAAACTGTATCTGTCCCCACTAGTCTGAAGGCTGAATTTGCAATAAAGGAAGAAAAGTAAACTGTCAGTTACCACATATCATGGTGTGTGTGTGTGGGGGGGTGTATATATATGTATGTATATATATATTACTGTTAAGATTATATAATTATTCTTATATTAAGAATTAATTGATAGGCAAGGAGAGCCTGATGCTCACAGCTCATTAAAGCATTTAGAAGTATAACCTAGGACTTCAGCAACAGAAAATCTGAGACTGACCCTAAATGCAGGGTTAGCTGAAAATCTATGATATGTTGAGGTACTACAAATGAATTTTTCAGAAAATTCAGTAAGATAGAGTGTAAATGGCACTAGACTAGGAACCAATAAACCAAGTCTTTGTTGAGATACTTTTTTGCCGTGTTAATTTACATAAGTCTTTTCACCTTTCTGAGCCTTAACTGCCTCATCTGTAAAATAAGGAAGTTATATTCAATGAACCTAAGGCAGTGGTCCTTAAAATAGGGTTCACAGATTTCCTGCCTCAGAATGATGTTGGGAGGTTGTTGAAAAGCAGGTTCCTGGGCCCATCCCACAGTGACTAAATTAGCAACTCCCCAGGTGGTTCTTATTTAAGCACACTAAAGTTTAAATATCACTAGCCTAAGGTTTTCTCCGGATTTTACATTTTGAGTCTTGCTTTGTGGTTGGGATTAATTTAAATGAAAGCTAAGACAAAAACAAATCTATCCTTCATATTTTTGGATAATAGAATAGGCTGTCTGATTTCTAAAAATTGTGTATGAATTTCTATATATTAGAATTAAGTAGGACATATATTTGGTTCCCTGAAAGATTAGATAGAATAAAAGCTAAGACTTTGAAATCATATTTTTAAGACAGGAAAAAAATCAGGCATTTGCCATGTAATACAGTTCATTTGTAACCATGCTCACTGAGGCACAGTTTCTGGAACATATGTATTAGCTATAAGCTGCCATAATCACTCCAGAAGCGTATTACTCAACTGGTAAACACCAGTTCTCTGAAAACTACCATAAGATACAGTCATGAAGTTTTAAAAGCTTTTGAACATTTTATTCCAGTTGAGTTTCTTCAAAGTCAGTGAGTGATTAGTGGACTTTCCTCACCAGCACTAGCTAATGTATCTATGCAAAAATATTCTTGTGAATTATTACAGTGAGATTTCCACAAATGTCAAAACTTTCAAACATTTCAGATTGAAAACTTACCATTTAAACTAGATATAAACGCATATATATGTGTGTATATGTGTGTATATGCATGTATTTTCTGTGTATTCAAGTTGAAGTTACTGTGAAATGTAGAATAATGTATTGGCAAATCTCCAAACACCAGGGTTGAAGTCCTTAATACAGTGTTAGACAGTTGCTTGGCCTTAGATAACTGGCTTAATCTTTCTGAGCCTCTATTTCTTTAGCAGTAAAATGAGAATATTGGGACTAATGCTGAATATATTATAGAATTGCTATTATGAATAAATGTGATATTTGATAAAAAACCAAAAATGCTTTGCAAATATTAGCAGTTGTTTACTTTCTATAATATAGTATTGAACCTTCCATTATTACTATGTCAGCATAAATTCTGATGTTTGTTTACTTATTTAATAAACAAACATTTTGACAATCTATTATGCTTACAATACTGTACAAAGTACACTGGAAAATATATTCAGAAGAAATATAAGCTGCAATTTCTATGCTTAAGGCACTTAAATTTTACTTGAGGATTTTATAACAATATCACACAGTTCAAGGTTAAAAACTCTGAAATACAAATGCTTTAAACTAGCTAAAAATGAATACAATTGATCCTCTAAGATCAAGGAGTGTTTCATTGAAGCTGGTGGGACACTGAGCAAGACCAGTCAGGGTCTGATAGGTAAATAATAAGGGAACCTCAGCAGGAAGGAGACAGCACAAGGGCAAAGGCAGAGGAGGGAGAAAGGTCAAGTCATTTTCAGGAGATGGGGGAGCAGCAGAGTTGAAGGAATTAAGGTATCATGTTAGAGAATAGCAGACATACGTTTGAAAAATTAGATAAACCCAAAGGTCAATGCTTCTTGAATTTTCCAGAAGAGTCTAAAATTTACATAGAAGATAATATGGAGCAATTAGAGCTCTGAGCAGGGAAAACCCAAGAATAATGTGGAGGTTTTTACAAATTTACCTGGAAATACTATTCATAATGCATCAAACTAGGGAGATACTAAAAGCAGAGGGAGGAATCAGAAGGCTATTGTATTATGTGAAGCCAGGGAGACAATGGTTTATACTAAAATGGTAGTTGTTGAAGTAAAAAAGAAAAAGTATGGATAGGTTGAGACAATGGTGAGATTTCTGACAGGATATATTTATAAAAAATAATTTTAAGCTAAATAATTTTTAAGTTAGATGAGAATGAAAACAGTACTATACAGCTCTTACATTTTCATTCAAATGTTCAAAATGCACATATCTTTTGTTTATTCAACCAAAAAAAATTTTTTTTGAGACAGGGTCTTGCCTAGTCACCTGGGCTAGAGTACAGTGGTATCATCATAGCTCATTGCAATCTCAAACTCCCGGGCTCAAATGGTCTTCCTGCTTCAGCCTCCTGAGTAGCTGGGACTACAGGCATGCACAACCACACCCAGCTAATTTTTCTATTTTTTGTAGAGGCTGGGTCTTGCTCTTGCTCAGGTTGGACTCAAACTCCTGGCCTCAAGCAATCCTCCTGCCTCCGCCTTGCCCTCCCAAAGTGCTAGGGTTGCAGGTGTGAGCGCTGACTCTGGCCTCAACCAAATATTTATTGAATGCCTCATATGTGCATTGTTCTATGAGTTTGAAATTCAATGATGAACAAAACAAAGATTGAACACATGAGCCTCACATTCTAGTTGGGGGACAAAGGATAGAAAGAATAAACATAGTTAACAAGTAACTAACTATTATATTTGAAAGAGAAAAATATATCTAAATAAGAAAAAGTAGGACAGGATATGAGGAATTTGGAGAGAGATGTTGAGGGGAGATTGCATTGGAAAATAGAGCGGTTAGTATAGACCTCATAGAGAAGGTGACCAAGCAAAAATTTAAGGAGGAAAGAAGTCCCACAGACTTTTGGAAGAAGAATGTTCCACACAGAGAAAACAAATAATGCAAGGCTCCTATGCCTCCTTAGCATGTTGGAAGAGCCCAGTGTGGCTAGAGATTTAGGAATTTTTTTTTTAAAGTCTGACAGAAACTTATGGTAAATCACGTTTTTAATTTACATTTATGTAACTCTTTGAGGTTTAACCATGTTTATACTGTTTTTATATTGTTTCACACAGCCCTCTATAAAGCAATTTAGAGCCTTTGTAAAAAAAATATGTATATACATATATAGATATAAGGCTTGGAGAAGAGCATGCTTTCACACTTGATGTTAGCTAGCATTATCATTTTTCAACTAATATCACTGATTTTATATGGACAATTTGTTTCTGTGGTTTTCCATTTTTTTTTTTTTTACTCTTTTTCAGTTTTTAAATTTGTGCTGCCACCATATTTCAGAAAGAATTTTAGGCCACTTACAAAGGTACCTAAAATATGACCCCCAAAAAGGAGCAGAAACAAAGTGACATGAGGAATAAGACTTAAAATGTATATCATAATGTTCACATACCACTCATTTTTCCCTAAGCTTACTAGTGGACAATTATAAGGAAAAATTTTGTAAATTAATTTATAATACGTATGAGATTTTTTTAAAAAACCTAGGTATATACAAAACATTTTCTATGTTCTTACATTCTTTGTAATAAGACCATGAATACATTTTTCCTTGGGGTTCTTAAAAAATAATATGATGTGATGAAATAACATTTTTCTGCAACAACTTTGCCGTAGATATAAATATAGAGGAAAAAGTGTTTTATGGGAAAGGCAGTTTAATTCAAGACCTCAGTTTATTGTCTTGAGCACCTCTGGGAAAGGCATGGGATACACATTAAGCCATATTTGTTTTAGCAAAAAATTCTCATTTTCTCATTCAGGATGTCACATAATCACAGGTTTACAAACTCTACAAATTATATATCTGTCTTTTGTTCCACATTAAGACACTGAATTCAAACCAGGGATATTTGGATGAGATTCCTGCTTTTGTTACCCATGTCTTTATAAGAATGCTTAATAAAGAGAGACTGGAACGCTTTGATGCTGGCAGGCTACTGCGTCTGAGCACCACAGAGCCCAGGAGCCACAACATCATGGCTAAGGTTAAACTGAAAGGCTTAATCATCCCACAGTGCAGTTTTTACCAAACTTGCTAAATTTGGTGTCATGGGAAATACTAAATATCTTTTGCCTATGTGGCCAGAAAGGAACAACATATTAACATTTTAGAATAGGCAGGAAAAAGTAGCTGTAGAGCTGCCGCAAGGCAGCATTAGGATAAAAATCAGTTTAAGACTCTTCATCTACTAGTGATGCTCTTAAAAGTTGAGTTTTGAGAGCACAGAGAATTTTTCAATGGTTTTACAGCATGCATTAGATGTGGTGCCCATTACCAACTTACCATGATTTGTAATGTTTACCTCACTCTCGTCTCTTAATTATGTTGCACGTGTTAGATTTATGTGAAAATCGGTGAAAATATCTACTCACTGACCATGTGAGTTTTGTTTGCCATAAGTACTCGCATGCCACTTAGATATGTAAGATAGTATTGAAAGAACAAATGGGAAATCCTGGTGAACCTGGTTTCAAGTGGGAAATGGCAACACGCAATAAATAGGGCACAGCCTCTGTGAGCCCTGAGGTGAAGAAGAGTGATTTCAGGTGGCTGCCTTATTGATCTCAGCAAATACACATTATTTGGCATAATGTGTTCCAGGTGGAGATCTTCACAGCTGTGACAGCTACCATGAGTTGTGATTTGTGTACCCCTGCAAACCAGTAAAGGCAACACCAGCTAACCATTTTATAATACCGGACAATAAAGCCTAATTGTTGGTTCCAGTTGTAAATAAAAATGATTAACTTTGTTAAAAGTGAAGATATTTGCTGTAAATCATATTGTGCTAATAGTGCTGATAGGCTAGCTTTAAACAATATTATCTTATCATACAAAAAAATTTATAATGAACTTGGCCATTTGTCATCTCAGGATCAGTTGGTTCTTACAGGGCTTTCACAGAGAGAATCAGAAATTAAAGATTTTTCAGCAACTATTTGGGGAACACTTAACAAATGACATATTTTCTCACCATCTAGTCAGCCATCCAAAAATACAGTATTGAATAGCATAAGCATCCTAAGACTTTATTGATCTGAAATTGAAAATAAAAGAGTAATCACATTGAATGGACCATCAATTGATATACTTCTCAACTCAATAAATTCTTTTTCAGGTATCACTTCAGTTCATGACTTGAACTCACATTTGTTTGCCATAGATTAATAATGTGTACAAGAAAAGGGGTAAAGTCCTTGCAACAATTTTTATATTTTGACAGAGCTTTCTGATTAAATTAATCTGTCTCCACAATGTGCTAAGAGTTGGGGATAGAAAGTGCTTATTGTAAATGGTTAAAATGAGTCAGAGGAGGGAAAGGAGGGAGACGGGACAATCCCGTACTTGGAGCCGCATCTCCCTTTTTCTTTCACTGGTTATAAGCATCATGTAAGGACTTTTAATGACCTTAATATATTCTAGGATAGTCGATATGAAATATGCCTATATTTTGGGCTTTCTTACAGGAGACATAAGTCTTTGGAGGCAAACTGCCTTGATATGATCTTGAATTTTCTATTTAAGACGTGTGATTTTGACAAGTGACTTCATTCTCTCTGATCCTGCTTTTTTTTTTTATGTGTAGAATATGGATAATACATAACTCATACAGTTTCTAGAAGGGTTAAGTTAAATGGTCTATGCCTGGAAATATTATTTAACATAATAGATCAGGCAAATCAATTAGAGAATATATTATATACCTTTTGTCACTTTGGATTGTTTAAAAACATGGAGCAAATAAGGCACTCTATAAACCTTAAATATTTAGTAATGTGAACATAATTATTGCATTCACTTGTAACTTATCATATCAAAATAAAACTTTGTGATGCATACTTTTTATTTTTTTAAAGCATTAAGTAATAATTTTTAAAAATAAATGACAGACTTATTTTTTGGGAAATTTTTGAACTTTGCAATTTATTAGTTACAATAGCTTCCAAAGAAACAAAGCAAGAGGCTAGTATCATAGCCCTTTTACAAGGACCCACCAGGGTTGTGTGCTGCTCTAGCCCCACCTTGCCTTGTCACATTTCTCTTTCAATGTGCGCTTCTAGAGGATGTCCTGCTCAGTAGCAAATGAGTATGTCTTATAAAATTTGTGAAATTTTTACAACTTGAAATAGCTTCTGACAGAGTAATTTTCAAATTGTCCCATTAAGATCCACATCATGGATAGTAGATTGCACCTCTGTAGTAGTTGTCCCATTACCTGGTCTTTCTTTCTGTCTTGGTAATAGAATTTTAGCTGAGGACATTTGCCAGCCTCACTTAAATAGTATGTAGAACTTCCAGGAAATATCCTCTAAGGGAAGGAGTCTGTCCTGCCTTCCTTTTTTCTCCTTCCCTGTGAAATGCCTGTGCGAATATAGGAGCTGGAGCAACCATTTTGAACCATGACTTGGAAGCTAGATGCTGAGGGCTGCAGAGTGACAGATAAGGGGTCCTGTCTGCCTGATATGACAGACCCACATATTAGCCCTGGACTGCTCTGCTCAAATGGCTATATGAGATTTTTAGGTACCTCGTTGAAATGGTCAAACTGTGCCTTAACGAATACAGCTTCTTTGATATCAGCACAGAATCTGGAGAAATCACAGCCAAGCAGAACAATCACCACTCACCTCAACTACACCAAATCATTTCTCAATTATTATAGTGAGATTATTTTAAAAAATAATAATCATTTGTTTTAAAGTTTTAAATTGATTCTATTATTTGGACCTTCTAACATAGATGGTAACTTAATTTTTTTCTTTTTCTTTCCAAACACTTCCTTTTTTTTAAAAAAAAAAAAAAAAAGGTTTTCTATACTGTGTCCCTCACTTTTAAAAAACTTATTTAGTCTCATCTGATAAAGATATAAAGGGAAAACTAATATTATATCTTTTCATAGCGAATGTATTCTAGACTCCCTGACCAGTGGGTTTTTAAAAACTGATTAGAAAACATGTTTGTCTTCCTATGAAACAGTAATGAAATACTTTCTACTATAGTATTGCTCACTGACTTGCCATTTTGTCCCTCCCTGGTTAAAGGTGTCTTCTGTTTAGTCATGTATTCATGTGATAAGTTGTGGATTACAGTTTATACATCATGTCTTTAACCACAGTGGCCCCTGTCAATGACTTATGATCAAATTTCTATAATCCCCACTGCTCACACTTCAAGCTTCCTTTGAACAGGCTTAGCCAATGTGTGTTAAATGGACAATTCTGGGAGACAGTGAGTGCAGTGAAACTGGTGTGGTCAGATATGCCTGGCTTTAAATCATGGCATTGACACTTACTATGCTATTTCCCATGGGTTATGTCTTTGACTTCTCTGAGCCCGTACCTGTAAATGAGAGTAACAGCATCTATTTCACAGGCCAGTTAAAAACAGTGCTTCATTCTGTGTAGGTATTCAATAAAAGTGAACCCCCTCCTCTTAACCAGAGTGTTCTGACATGTGGTCACATATAATGACCATATGTGAGCATGAAAACTTTGACCCCTGTCTCTGAGGACTTATTTAATATATTTACCTATCGTTGGTACTGAAGGATGTTACCGGCCTTGCTCACAGGAGTGTCAATGGAGCACTCACCCACTTTGGAATGACAATGAAATCCATGGAGAGTGGAGAAGAAGCAACTGGGCACTCTCAGATGTGCTACAGCCCACACAGTTCACTTCTCAGACCCTCTCCCTCTCCCTCTCCCTCACCCCTCCTTGTTATCTCTTGGTGAATTTGGGACAAATTTTCTTGGTGTCTTGGGCTTCTGTGACAAGGGTGTCTTTGAGATCAACCATAGCTCAGCGCATTCAGACATGTAAGTGGGTATCAGAGGACCTATATTATTTCCATTCTGCAACTGACTAGGAGTGAAAAACCAGACAAGGAAAGAAGGGCAAAGAATATGTTTTGAGTGTTTGCCATGCACCTTGTCATGTACTAGACAGTTGGTGTCATTATTTAATTTCACTCTCGCAAAAGGCTTGTGAAGTAGGCATGCTTACACACTTTCCAGGTGAAGAAACCAAGGTTTCCCTGCGCTAAGTAACCTGCTCTTAAATTACAGAGTCATGAATTGAACCCAGCACTGGCTGACTTCAAAGCCCCACTCCTTTTGCTATACAGAATGCTGCCTCTTTGACCCAATTGAGCCTTTATTTCCTCTGGAAAATGGATGTTTTGCAAGGTCCTTTATGCTCTTCAAATCCTGTAACTCTATCCTCTTTACTCTAAATGCAGGAATATAAAACTTACTAAGCTTTTTAAAGACTTAATAAGTCTTCCTCTGATAAATGTTCACACTATGTTTGACTCAGTATAGTAGGTACTTTTATTGTAAAAGATATAAACAGAGTAAATACATATAATTGGAGGTAGGGAGCAAAGAATCAGGTACTTACCATTTTCTGTAGGCATCATTTGTCAGGAAACTGGTACTTAAAATCTAAATTCTCTTATTGCTTTATGTTTTTAAAATTCTGATTGTACAAGAGAACACAAGTGAAATAATTCAGAATTCATGCTGTGTTGAAAGAAGGGATTCAACAAGTACAACTGAGCCCAACAGGAGACACAGTCATAGACATGAGTACAAAAGTTCATTAGCTTAACTTCATTTTAGTCTTCCTGGGTTGCCTAGGCAGTCAACACAGCAATATCTAACACCTCGCTTCTTTCATTTGTCACACATATTTTAAGTTCAAAGATGTGAGTCTCACACTGATTAAAAAAAATAAGGACTTCCTTGCCTTCTTTGGTACTATAATGCAATGCTTTACTTCTTTTCTCTCTCGAATAGCAAGGCCAGTTCAGGGGAGACTTTGCAGGTCTTTGCTGAAGCCTGACTATAATATCTTTCGAGTGGCAAATTCGGTTTTATATTTATGGATACATCTGCCTAAGTTTCCTTCTGGGTCACCAAGTAAGGCTGCATTTGGTTGGGATTTATTATTTCTATTCATTGCTTCTTGTGTATCTATTTGAACAATAGGAGGAGGCTACTCTTTTTCATCATCCAGTCTGTGCTTTTGTGAAACACATTAGAATTTGCGTTTTGCTTTAGCTCAAAACATAGTAATATTGGATACTGTTAGGAATGAAAGGTATTTGAAAGAGATACAGACAATGGTTTTTCAATTACTCAATAAGCTGTATAGGCAGAGTCATGATGGAATGGGCATTTATGTAAAGTGATAGAGGAACAGTGGTCACAGCTTCTGAGGCAGATGTTTGGTGAAAATGTAACATGATCCATTCCACTGCTGTTTCTTTAACAGTAACATTTACAATACAGTCTAGATGACTCACTTTATAGACCGTATTTTTGCAATTGTAAAATTCACCATTTTGATTCCAGGTTGTATTGCCACCTGAACCTCCACAGCACAATGCACGATTTTTATGCATGTGAGGTTTCCACTGGTGTCATGTGCATTGTGAACTTTTAAGCAATGACAAATGACTCAACTCTCCCCTAGAAATGAAATTGCAGGGCCCCTTACATCTCTTCCAAATTTTGCAATTCATTAGCTCCCCAAATATTTTGGGGGTATATATTTTGGGCAAGGGCATAAATATTGCAGAATGACTTCTGGGGTAACTTGTTTTATTGGTGGCCTACTTCAATTCTCCCTAGCCTATACCCAAGTTTTGACCTAATTAAGCACTTATTAATACTTGGTGCTTAAAAAAAGAAGACTCATTTAAAGAGTGTGTAAACAAACAAATGAAAAGGATAGAAAATGCACGAACTTCTTCTCCTCGTAATCTGTCATTCCTGCTTCTAATATGGGAGGTTCTCCAGGTCCAGGCTTTCAGACGGATATGAAGAAGAACACATGTGATGTCAATGATCTCTCTAGGATCTAACATGGTGCTGGGCTACCAAATCCATTTGCTTTGGTTATTTTTTTATGGTCTAGTCAAATGAGGTTCAGCTGAGTCTCAAAGCCTGGCCTGCACCAGTTAAATGTGCACGACAACAGCCCTACTCCTGACGTGAGCTCACTCTCAGCTGCAGAAGAGCTCTGTCAACATTAGGGCTAACGCTTTGACAAGCAGTGAGTTGATGTTTTGGAGATCAGTTTCCTTCTCAGTGGATGAGCCAGAATCTGCCAGTGAGGTGAGCATGGAAGACTCCTCTACAAGGGTACATCCCAATCAGAGGAGGGAGCTGCTGCTGTCCACATCTCATTTGTTCAGATAAGAGCATTGAGACCCAGTTTTATCCTTCTTGACATCCCCCCTTCTTAACTGGCAAGGGGCAATACATAACAATCATCTGCAGAGGAAAATCCCTGCCACACAGCTGACAACTAGTTACCCTTTCTCTTTAAAATCATGGTCAAATAATTGCAAGGCGAACTTTAAAACTATCTTGTTGTAAGAGTGACTGACACCCAGGCATATGACTGTTCGGTGGATCACACTATAACTTGACTGTCGTGCTGCTTTCAAACGTGCAAAGGATTTTTAATTTAACAGCCACAACAATTGGTAACATTTAGGGGGATCTTACCCTATGCCAAGTGTTCTAAGCATTTTTAAAGCATTTTCTCATTTAATTCTCATGGCAGCCCACACAGGCAGAAGCTTTAAGGGTGAGACAGCTTGGGTTTAAATCTTGGCACCATTGCTTTCTAGCCGTGTGGCCTCCCTGTGTCCAAGTTTCCTTTAATCTTTGTAGCTTTTATGTTTGGCAACTATACTTTCCCCATGTAACAAATGTGAAAACAGAGTCAGAGATGTTAGAATAATAGCCTGGATTTGAATTCCATCTTCAGAAATAAAATCTCATGTACTTTCTCCTGCTCTCCATTTCCACTACAACCACAGTTAGTTCAAAAAATTATCTTTCATCAGACCACAGCACTAATCAAGATTGGTTTCCCTCACATCACATTTGCCCAAATGCCTGACTTCGCATCAGTCCATTCACTACATGGAAGCCAGAATGATCTTCTTATAGACATGTCTAACCACATGTCATGTTCTCCTTAACACCTTTATTGGCTCTCCAGTGCTCTAAGGATGAAAACAAAATCCTTAACATGGCCTATAAGGAAAGGGAAATTCTAGCAGCTGCCTAACTAGTCAGACCGATCTCACAATACTTTGCCTCCTGCTCTCCTTAATAAGTTAAGAAAGGTAGGAAATGTGGGCATCTCATCACCTGAACCACTTTCCAATGATAAACCTAGTATAAAAAACATTAGACATAATTGGTTCCTTGGCAACTCATCACCCACTGCCTTATACAAACTGTGCCCAGCTGAAATGTGCTTATATGCCCCAACTATTATAAGTTGGTGATTTGGGATAGAGAATGTATTTTTCCATAGACTCCCTGTTATAAAAATCACTTAAGTTTCAAGGCCATAAAAGCCTATTTTGCCTACAAGGGAGTAAAACTCTTCTACTGAAAGTGCTATGGCTTCCCATTTGACAAAATAACAATACTTGACAAAATAACAATATTTGACAGAATAACAATAGCTAAAATTTATTTACTGCTTAACAAAGTACTAGGTGACATATTTAGAACTTGATGTATATTAATTTCCCCCAAATCTATGAAGTAGTTACTGTCATAATCCCTATTGTACAGATAAAGAAAATGAGCCACATGGATCCCAATAAGGGGAAAAAAATCACACTGAGGTAAACTATTAATACAATGATATTTTTTATAAGAAAAGTCATGGTTGTACACCTCCTCTTCTGACTCCTAAAGTTAATAAAATAGCAGCTTAAGTTTTAGTAAAGTAAGCATAGTTTTGAAGATATTTTTGCTCCTTATTTCATACTTTGAAAACCAAAAATATAAAATATAATCATTTTTAATTAAACATTCAATGCTTATTTCTCAGCCTTTGAAAATTCTCCCATACTACAACAATCAAACAGTCCCTGCTTTTAGTGATTTACATTTGCTTCTCTCTGTTTAAAGCTGTGGTGCAAGACCCACCATCTTGATCCACACATTCAACATTTCTATTAATGTGCAGGCTCAGTCCACTACGCATAGAATGCAGAATCAGTTTCCTTACATTTACTCCCCTTAGGACATAGTCTCTAGGAATGCATAGAAATAATTGCAAAATCCTGGCCAGGTGCATGCTTATAATCCCAGCACTCTGGGAGGCCAAGGCAGGAGGGTTGCTTGAGGCCAAGAGTTGGAGACCAGCCTGAGCAACATAGTGAGTGAGACTGTGTTGCCACAGGAAAAAAACAAAGAAACAAATAAACAAAAAACCACCACCACCACCACCACCACCACCACCACACACACACACACACACACACACACACACACACACACATACACAGAAAAATAAAAGACACAATAATCCTAAATGTTTTGTGGTTGTCTAGTTTCTTCTTCTGCCAGATTGGGATTGCTCCCTACAGTGTGGTGCTAAGTCTCTGTTTAGCTTTTTTATTTTTTAAAGGCTTAAGCAGATTCTGTATGTTTAAAAAGATCAGATCTCAGGTTATTAATATTTGAGCAACTGCAAAAAATTAAGCTAAAATTCCAGACAGCATCACTGATTCATTTTCATCTATTGCCTTTGTTGTTTCACACTTTGGGGAATATTTGGCTGGGGTATGTTTGATTTGGAAGAATTATTAAAAAGCGTTTTTATTGCCTACAATGATTTCCAATAATAGGTCAGCAAATGAAGGGATTTAAATACATGTTTTGTTGAAAGATTCAACTATTTTAGATTCAAAGAGATGCTCCATTATAAAACTGTAAGGTTTTGCAGAAGCAGGAGTTTCTTAGTTTTTAATTAATGTAAGCAAGATGGATAATTAAATATTGCTTATATATGCAATATTCTCTTCGTAGATAGTAAGCAGGGAACATGTCATCTATTTTTTTTCATTCTATCCTCTGCCCCACTTTTTTCCCAGCTCCATGGCCTCCATACCATCCTGGTATACTTCCTTTTATTTTTTTTATTTTCTATTTTATTTTATTTTATTTTTACTTCCTTTTAAATAAATGTTGTAAATATATCCTAATACAAAAGAAGATGTTATATAGTGTTTAAAATAGAATATATCCTAGAGGATATATTATAAGACTCCCAGTGGATGCCTGAAAGCAACGATAGTACCAAATCCTATATATACCATGTTTTTTCCTATACATACATACCTATGATAAAGTTTAATTTACAAATTAAGCATATTAAGAGATCAACAAAAATAACTAATTATAAAGCAGAACAATTATAACAATATACTATAATAGAAAATGTCACACACTGTGGCTGTAACTTTTTTAGTTTGAGTTGTGACAGCAAACTAGCATGAACTTATTTTTCCTCCACAATTTCATAGATAGAAGATTCATTCTTACAATAGATCTTAGCAATCTTGCCATACAGTTTTTTTTCTTTCTTTATTAAGTCAAGAACTTTCACCTTTTCACTTAAAGGAATCACTTTACAGCTTGCCTTCGGCATATCCGAATTGCCAGCATCACTACTCTTGCACTTCGGGGCCGTCATTAAATGAAGTAAAGGTTACTTGAACACAAGTACTTCAAAATCATGACAGTCAAAGCCAATAACCAAGCCGGCTACTAAGTGACTAACAGGTGAGGAGCACATATATAGCATAGACACGCTGAACAAAGGGATGATTCGCATCCTGGGTGGGATGGAGTGGAGCTCTACGAAGTTATTGCTACTCAGAATGGCCTACAATTTAAAACTTATGAATTGTTTATTTCTGGATGTTTCCATTTAATATTTTTGGACCATGGTTGACTGTTGGTAATGGAAACTATGGAAAGTGAAACAGCAGATGGTGGGGGGACTACTATACAAACATAATAATATAGGTTATAACAAAGAACAGTTAAGTGTTTTCCTGAAATGTTCATAATGGACTTAATAAACTAAGACTCTTTAAAATATTGAAATGGTAAACAACTAGTATGGCCCAGCCTCCTACCGAACAGATCCAACATGGGATCCTGTTTAATGCTGTGTCGGGAATTAGACCTTTAGTTGTGGGAAGATGAGACACTAGAAGTTGGGAGGTGCATCCAACTACAATGGCTATTTAATGCTGAAGTATTCTGACATTTTAACTAACAAATGCCTATACAGGTGCATATTGGCTTACAAGAGCCCTGATCTCAATGTGAGATCAGATGGTAATATGTAGCCTAGGAAACACACCACTTCGCATTTACCATATTATAATTCTATCTTTGTGTTGTTATTTGAGAGGCTAGCTCTGTGATATTTCCATCCATGGCTTGTAAGGTAGAGAGCCCCGACTGAACTTATTGTGATGCTTATGGCCTTTTGTCACCCGTGGATTCTTTATTGCTTTGTTAAATGGAATGTGTCAGAACATAGGCAGTGGATATGCTTTTAGGCTTTACATAATATATCCACTCCTGTATGCCTGTGTATCTGAGCCCTCGTTTCCTTTTTCTGCTAATTACCACAGCAAGTCTGCCCTTCCCATCTCACTCAGTGTGGGCCATTGCTCTCTCTAAGCATGAATACAGTTTCCCCAAGGATCCTCGCCAGGATGTTAAAGCCTGTGTCTCAAGACAATAATCCAAGATCAACATTTTCTGCTTTACCCACCTTCATGTTCTGTCCCTCTTGACCCAGCACCCTGAGCATGTTTCCAAACACTCTCCTAACTCCTTCTGGTTCATGTTCACTAGGTCCTGAATCTCCTTTGGTGTCCTTTTCCTCCTTTTATGGGTCTAGCACTTCTCTAGCCAGGTTATGTTATGTTTTAGCCCTAACTGTTGTTCTGGAGGTTGGGATAAATCTTTAGGTAGTAGGCATTGTCTGACAATGCCTGGGCTTCTGTGTCACCTTCAAACAATAAGGGAGTACTAGCCTCAGCTAGAGAGGAATGGGCAACTTCTGCAGGTCCAGAAAGTTTACTAGAAACTGGGGGTTTAGGATTTTCAAGTGCATCCTATATCTCAGAATCCTGTCCTTTTCCAGTTAAGGTCCTGACCTTGACATAGAAGATTTGCTTAGGTTGAGATTTCAACACTTCTCTGGAGCTCTTTTACTTTTAAAAAAAAAATAAAATTTGGAGACTAGTTCTCATCATGTTTTGCCATTTGGCTCCAAGAGATCTGAGTGTCTTTATATGCTGCCAAAGAGAACTTCAGTCTTTCATACCTACTTTGCAATTGTTGATTATCTACCATTACCTTTTATTATTTCTTCCAAAGAATCAGTTTTCCCCATCAATAACCAAATAATTCCATTATAGTGATCTTATATTTCTCAAATAACTGGTATGTTGCATCGATTAGTGCATTTCCTTCCACTGTTATACCAACCCCATTCACTACCAGTAAGCATTTGAACAATTTCACTACTACCTTTGCCAAAACTCCATCTACCACCAGTGATAGGGCTCTCATTGCCAGGAGAATGGCAGATGGTCAAGTTCCATTTCAGTGTTTGCATCCTCTGGCCACTCCTGGTATCACCAGTTGCTGGGTGGGTTCCTGAGGAAGCAAAATTTGAGGTGGAGATTAACATGCAGGATAAACACCTGTGGCCAAAGGAAAGCAAACATAATCAGTTGGAAGGAGAAGTTGGTCTGCATGAGATCAAATCCCTGTAAAAAATTTCTATCTGCAATATCTCTCTATCTATCCATCTGCCATCTATCTTTCCTATTGGTTCTGTTTCTCTGATTATATCCTGACTGATACAGAACTTGGCACTGAAAATCGGATGGGTCCTGAGAAACAAAACCTTAAAAATGAGTCGTTTATATTGGTTCTGAGTTTTCTGGAATTGGTTCTCTGATGTGATTAAATTTAAAGGCATTAAAGATCCTGTATCCAATGATAAAGAGCGCACTGGTAATCCAAAGTATGCATGGACAATGCAGTAAATTGATTTATGATCTACAGATATCTGTAATCAAGTGCCTTTAAAAGGCATGGCACAGTTCTGTGTGACCAAGTATTTGCAGTCTTAAAACATTTTAGAGAAAATATGTAGTATAATGGAGTTTGTTCATTGCTCTAACTATGCTAGGAAAACTTGAGCCAAAAAAAAAAAAAATCATTAACTCAGTGATTTAAATTCCCATCTTAAGGTCTATGTAAAGGGCTTGAAAACCTCTATGACTACCCTGAGGGAAACTCTAATTTTTTGTAATGGTGGAGTCAAGACTTTTGAAAAACAAATGTGTAGGTGGCTGAACTACAGTGTGCATTGAATTCTCAACCTCTCTTTTCTTAAAGTTATGGGATTGATTGGGAAGGAACAAAAATCTGATAATTGGGATGGAACATATGGACAGATTCTGATAAGCAAATATCCAAAAATCTTCGGAATTTTCTTGTCAGTGAATGCAGCTGTTCCACCTCTGTCTAGGTAGGTTCTTTTTCCTTTTCCTGAAGGACCTGGAGTGGCCTCTCCTGATGAAGTTTCCATTGTAAGGCACTGATGATCATCCTCTGAACCTGGACCTACCTTTGCCATCCTTCTAGATCTGTAGCCAGACTCAAATACCAGCAGGCCCCACAGGGTAAGGTACAAATTGTGACCTGTGGTAGGTACAATATTCATCAAGAGAATTGCATGATTTGCCAATTTCTCTTAAAAGAAACCTGGAAAATACATGTAGGACTAGATCTTAAGGGTGTGGAATCAAGGCAGAAGGAATATAAAGTTGCATCAGGCCTAATATATTATTATAAATTCACTAATCAGAGATTCTAGATCCTAGCCCCTCTACATAAAACGTGGAGGGTTTATTGAAATGTAAATCCAAAGTTGCCTATACCAAAAAAGTTAAAAAGCCAGAACTTTCTTGGAACACTAGAGGAAGGCATCCAAAGGCTTAGAGTGATAGAATGCTAATATAATTTTCTCATCTAAGACCTGCTTACACACCTCAGGGGGATCTTGAAGACCCCCTTTATGTATCAAGTTGTGAGAAATAAATCTGTGAGGGAGAATCCCCAGCATCCTTGAAGATTTTTGTGGTAGCTCTCCTCCATAGATCAGAAATTATAGTTAAAGCTGTTACCATAAAGGAGAAGAGAGGCAAGATGGCAGATGAGAAACATCTCCAGCCAGAGGGTCTCTCCAAGAAGGAAAGATTTTAGATGAAAATGAAAAAAACAAACAGGCAGACAAACACAGATCGGGTGAGGGTTGGAAGGAAGGGTGCTTGAACCTACAGGAGACTCCATGGGAAGAGGCTGCAGAGCAGAACTGGAAGGAGGAAGGCATTGGCAGGGTCTAAATCCCTAGAGGCTTCAGGACGAGTGACAAGGGTAGGTGAGTGGTTGAATTTCCCCTCCCTTGCATCTCTGATTTCTCGTGGGCTCCCGAGCTGCTGGAGAGACCTGCAGGTACCAGCCCGGAGATGGCTGACACCAGTGAGGGAGAGCCTCTGTGGATAGGGCACTGGGCTCCCAGCTCCCTTGAGGCACCTCTTATCCCACAGACGCAAGCCAATCGCCAAACACCATATTGCTTCATTCTCTCCTTCCCCTCCCTTACCCATGGGTGTAGAGAGAGACAATTTAGCCAATACCTGGAGACATCCACAGGGAATGAGACTTTTCCTCTTGGGGCCCTACAGCAGACTGAGGAGTACTCAGACTATAACCTCAGACTATAGAGTGGGGCCATTTCAGCCCTCCCTGGCAGCTTTGCCCAGAGGCAGGGAACAGACTTTTGACTCCTGCTAACAGCATTTGTGGAGCTTAAGGGCAGGCTCACCCAACCCAGCCCCAACCAGCTTCACTCTCCCACCTGCCCTTGATGAGCTGGAGAATAAGGGCACACCTGGAAATCCCAGGGAACCCACAGCACTTGGGGCACTAGAGTACCTCTCCATAGGAATGAGACCTGGTTATAGGACCCCAAAATAACATTGCAGCCTGCTCCTCCCAGCAAGTGCCACCTACTGACAGAGAGGTCATTCTGCACACCCTTTTACCGCATCTACTGACTCATAGTACAACGTGTGGTTGAATCTCACCCACAAGTACCACCTACTGGCTCAAGAGACTAAACTGGGCATGTCATTATCTAAACAAAAATCCTAAGGAAAGAAGCAACAAGTGCTCCAAATGGGAAGGAATCAGCAAAAGAACTCTGAAAGTATGAAGAATCAAACTGAAGGGACACCCCCAAAGGGGAACACCAGCTCTTCTGCAATAGATAGAAGCCAAATTCAGAATAGTAAAATGATAGAAGCAGAATTTTGAACACGGATTGTAAGAAAACTCAATAACATGCAAGAGAAAACAGATACCCAACACAAAGAAACCACACAAAGCATCCAGAACTTGGAAGAAAAATTCATTAAGGAAATTGAAATATTAAAGAAAAATAGAACTTCTGGAAATGAAGAATTTATTCAAGGAATTACAAAACACAGTGGAAAGCCTCAAGAATAGGGCAGATCAAACAGAAGAAAAAAATATAGGGATTGAAGATAACACTTTCCAATTAAACAAGTCAGTCACAGAGATAGAGAAGAAAAATCAGAGAAAAGAGCAAAGCCTGCAAGAAATGTGGGATTATGTGAAAAGGCCTAATATGAGAATTGTAGGCATCCTGGAGGGTGAAGAAGAAAATACAAAAGGGTTGGATAAACTGTTTGAGTAATATAATGGAGGAACATTTTCCGGGTCTTGCTAAAAATCTAGATATCCAGGTACAGGAAGCTGAAAGGACTCCTGGGAGATTCATTGCAAACAGGAAGACACCACAACACATAGTCACCAGTCTGGCTAAAATAAACATGAAAGAGGCCCTTCTACAAGTTATAAGGTGAAAGAAGCAGGTAAACTACAAAGGAAAACCAATCAAAATAACTGCAGACTACTCAACTGAGACCTTATAGGCCAGAAGAGACTGGGGTCCCATTGTCACTCTTCTCAAACAGAATAATGCCCAGCCTAGAATCCTGTGACCTGGAAAACTAAGTTTCTTATATGAAGGAGAAATAAACACCTTCTCAGACAAATAAAGACTGAGGGAATTCATCAAGACAACCCTGCCCTCCAGGAAGTACTCAGAACAGCGTTACACACAGATCAGCACAATGGACACTCATGAGTGTAAAATCATCCAAAAGCTAAGTGGCAAAGGTCGGATATCACAATGGCTCCAGAGAGAAAAACAGAGCAACAAAGTTCAACTAAACAGGAGGAACAGAAATATGCCCCACTTATCAAACTTTTCAATAATGGGCTTAAATTGCCCATTAAAGAAACATAGGCTGGCCAAATGGATAAATATACACAAGCCAAGTATCTGTTGTCTTCAGGAAACACATCTAACCTATAAGGATGGATTTAGACTCAAGGCGAAGGGATGGAAAATAATATTCCATGAAAATAGAAGCCAAAATAAAGCTGGTATAGCAGTTCTGATTTCAGATAACTTAGTCTTGAAATCAACAAAAGTAATGAAAGACAAAGATGGTCACTATATAATGGTGAAGGGTACAGTTCAATAAGAATGCATAATTCTAAATATTTATGCATCTGACTCAGGTGTACCCAGATTCATAAAGCAAATTCTACTTGATCTAAACAAAATGATAAACAGAAGGACTGTAATAGTCAGAAACTTTAGCACCCCTAGACAGAACAGGACACATTCTCTAAACAGAAAAATAAAGAAACAATGGACTTAAACAGAACTCTGGAAAAAATGGGACTGACTGACATTTACAGAGCATTTTCCCCTCAAACCAATGAATATATGTTTTTCTCATCAGCTTATAGGACATTCTCTGTGTTTCACCATATCCTAGGCTACAATACATGTTTGAACAAATTTAAAAAAATAGGAATTATGCCATGCATCTTCTCTGCCCACAATGGAATAAAATTAGAAATCAGCTCCTACAGAAACTTAAATCTCTGCACAAAATCATGGAGCCTCAACAACCTTATACTGAATGATTATTGGGTTAATGAGGAAATTAAGATGGATATCAAAATATTCTTTGAACTAAATAATAAAGAAAACACAAGTTATCAAAATCTGTGGGACCCAGCTAAAGCAGTCCTGAGAGGAAAATTTATATTGATAAATGTCTACATCCAAAAGACAGAAAAATCACAAATCAATGATCTAATGAATCCTCTCAAAGAACTGGAAAAGCATGAGCAAACCAACCTCAAACCCAGCAGAAGAAAAGAAATAACAAAGATCATAACAGAACTAAATGAAATTTATTTAAAAAATGATATGGAAGATTAATAAAACAAAAAGTTGCTTCTTTGAAAAAATAAACAAAATTGACACATCTCTTGCTAGATTAATGAGAAGCAGAAAAGAAAGGACTCTGATAAGCTCCACTAGGAATGAAAAAGAGGAATTACAACTGATACCATAGAAATACAAAGTATCATCTATGAATACTATCAAAACCTCTATGCACATAAACTTGAAAATGTGGAAGAAATGAACAAATTCTTAGAAACACACAGCCTACCTAGGCTCAATCAGGAAGAAATATAATTCCTGAACAGACAAATACCAAGTACTGAAATTGAACCAGCAACAAAACACCTTCCTAAAAGGAAAACCCTGGGCCAGATGGTTTCACACCCGAATTTTACCTGACCTACAAAGAAGAACCGGTGCCTATCCTGCAGAAATTTCCCACAACATTCAGAAGGAAGAAATTCTCCCCAAAACGTTTTATGAAGCCAATATCATCTTGATACCAAAACCAGGAAAGGATGCAACAACAACAACAAAAAAGAAAACTACTGACAAATATGCCTGATGAATATAGATGCAAAAATTCTCAACAAAATCCTAGCAAAATGAATTCAGTTACTTATCAGAAAATAATCCATCATGACTAAGTGGACTTCATCCCAGAGATGCAGGGGTGGTTCAACATACCCAAATCTATAAATGTAATTCACCACATAAATAGAAGCAAAGACAAAGACCATTAGATCCTCTCAATAGACACAGGAAAAGCATTTGACAAATTTCAACACCCTTTTATGTTAAGAATGTTTAACATAATAGGCATAGATGGGACTTTCTAAAAATGATAAAAGCCATATATGACAAACCCACAGCTAACATCATACTGAACATGGAAAAATTGAGAGCATTCCTTCTTAGAACTAGAACCAGACAAGGTTGTCCTTTATCAACACTTCTACTCAACATAGCGCTGGAAGTCCTAGCCAGAGCAATCAGACAAGAGAAGGAAATCAATGGCATCTAAATAGGGGCAGAAGAGGTCAAACTATCACTCTTTGCTGATGATACAATCTTATATCTAGAAAACTCCAAAGATTCTGCCATGAGACTACTGAAATTGATAAACAAATTTAGCATATTCTCAGATTACAAGATCAATGTACAAAAATCAGTAGCATTCCTATACGCCAACAACAGTCAAAATGAGAACCAAATCAAACACTCCATACCCTTCACAATAGCAACAAAGCAAATAAAATACCTAGGAATATATTTAACTAAGGAGGTGAAAGACCTCTAACAGGAGAACTATGAAGCACTGAGGAAGAAATAGAGGAGGACATAAACAGGTGGAAAACCATACCATGCTCATGGCTCAGGAGAATCAATATTGTTAAAATTTCTATACTACTGAAAATGATCTACAGATTCAATGCAATCTGTATTAAAATACCAACATCATTTTTCACAGATCTAGAAAAAGTAATTCTATGCTTCATATGGAACCACAGAAGATCTTGTATAGCAAAAGCAACCTTATGCAAAAAGAACAAATTGGGAGACATCAATTTACCAGACTTCAAACTATATTACAAGGCTATAGTAACTAAAACAGCATATTACTGGTGCAAGAACAGAGACATAGACCAATGGAACAGGACTGAGACCCCAGATGTAAAACCACCCTCATATAGCCATCTATCTTTGACAAAGCAGACAAAAACATACACTGGGGAAAAGAATTCTTATTCAATAAATGGTGCTGGTAAAATTGTATAGCTGCATGTAGAAGACTGAAATAGGATCTGCAACTCTCACCTCTCTCAGAAATCACCTCATGGTGGATAACAGACTGAAACCTAAGGCATGAAACTATAAGAATTCTAGAAGAAAATGCTGGAAAAAGTCTTATAGACTTTGGCCTAGGGAAAGAATTTATGAAGAAGACCCCAAAGGCAATCACAGCAACAACAAATATAATTAAATGGGACATGATCAAATTAAAAAGCTTCTCCACAGCCGAGGAAACTATCACAAGAGCCAACAGACAGCCTACAGAGATGGAGTAAATATTTGCATGCTACACATCTGATAAAGGGCTGATAACTAGAATCTATATAGAACTCAGGAAAATCAGCAAGAAAAAAAATCAAACAGCCCCATTAAAAAGTTGGCAAAGGACAGAACAGAAACTTTTCAAAAGAAGACAGACTAATGGCCAACAAACTTATAAAAAAATTTTCAACATCTCTAATCATCAGGGAAATGCAAGTCGAAACCACAATGAGTCATCACTTAACTCCAGTGAGAATAGTTTTTATCTAAAAGTCCCTAAACAATAAATGTTGGCATGGATACGGAGAGACAGGACCACTCATACACTGCTGGTGGGATTGCAAACTATTACAAACCCTATGGAAAGTAATGTAGAGATATCTCAAAGAGTTAAAAGTAGAACTACCATTTGATCCAGCAATCCCATTACTGGGCATCTACCCAAAGGAAAAAAAGACATTGTATAAAAAAGACATCTGCACTAGAATGTTTATAGCAGCACAATTCACAATTGCAAAGATGTGGAAACAACTCAAGTGCCCATAAATATATGAGTGGATTAATAAAATGTGGTATACGTATACCACGGAGCCACAAAAACAATGGTGAACTAACACCTCTTGTGTTATCCTGGTTAAAGCTGGAGCCCATTCTACTAAGTGATGTATCACAAGAATGGAAAAGCAAGCACCACATGTACTCACCATCAAATTGGTATTGACTGATCAACACTTAGGTGCACACATCGTAATAGCATTCATTGGGTGTCTGGCAGGTGGGAGAAGGTGGAGGGGATGGGTGTATTCATACCTAATGGGTGTGCACTCTGGGGGATGAACACACTTGAAGCTCTGACTCGGGTGGGGCAAAGGCAATGTATGTAACCTAAACATCTGTACCCATGTAATATGCTGAAATTAAAAAAAAAACAAAAAAAAAACGAGGAGATAAACAAAACCAAAAACTTTACCATAGAACCGGGGTCCTGAATTTCAGTGGAGATGATAGAATCTCAGGGACTAAGTGGTGGAACCTAATCTCCAAAAACAAAAAGGTGGCATGATTATTGTAATGGACAATGGAGTCAATTAGTAATCAGAATGGTCTGATCAACAGAGATCTTCAGTGTTGGCCAGGTTATCACAGTTTCTCTAAAACTGAAATAAAACAAGTCGTCTACTAAAATCTTACTTGATCTTTGTAAGTGGAAAAGTTCTAGAAGACTGACTTGAATCACTGAGACATAGTGACATTCTCTCCATAATTTCTAGCCCTGAGCCAGATCATACACTAAGAGCCCCTTGAATGAACAAACAGGAGGCCAGGTCCCCTTGAGAAAAGACACTGTTACATTGCAAAAAAATTTCTATATGGTTACTCCATTACTTTGATAATACTATGTTTATTGGAGCTGGTGAGCTGAAAGTAGCAAGCGTCTAGACAAGTTGGTGAGACTTGGGAGGGTAGGGGAAAAAATCCCACAAAAATGGAAGGAATTGCTATCTTTGTGAAATTTCTAAAGGTGCTGTGGCTTGAGGCATGGAAAGTAATCCTTCTAAGGTGAAGAAATGTTGCTGCATCTGGCCACTAGATTGCATATTACCTAGTAAGCCACTTTGGATTTTGGAGCAACATAACCCTCATTTGGGCATGCTACTCTGACCCCTTTTATTGAGTGATCCAAAAAACTGCCAGTTCTGAGTGAGGCACAGAACAATGGGAAGGTCTGCAATAGGTCTAGCCATGGAAGCTTCTCTGCCACTGGGACCATATAGCCCAGCAGACCCAATGGTGCTTGAAATGTCAGTGGTGAACAAAGATGCCATTTAAATCTTTTAGCAGAACTCTGTCACAACACATACCCTTAGAATTTTGGAGCAAAGCTGTGTTAGCCTCTGGTGATAACTTCTCTTTTAAGAAACAGCTTTTGGCTTGTTACAGGTCTTTAGTAGAAATCGACTATGGACCATCAAGTTACTATGTGATCTGAACTGCCCATCATGATCTGCACGTGTTACCCTAAAATTGTGTGTGCACAACTACACTCTATCATCAAAAGTAAACAGTATATATAAGATTGTGTTCAAGCAGGTCCTGAAAGCAAAAGTCAGTTGCATGAGAAAGTGGTCCAGATGTCCACTGTCCCACTGTCTTCCCTTCCTCAACATGTACTTATGCCTCACAGGGAGTTCTGCATGACAAGTAAACTGAAGAATAAAAGTCTTGTGCTTGTTTTACAGATTGTTCTGCATAATATGTGGGCATCACCCAAAAAAGGACAGCTGTAGCACCACAGCTGCACTCTGGGATGATCCTGAAGAACTGTAGTGGAAGGAAATCCTCCCACTGAGTAGAACTTTAATCAGTGCCGCTGGTTGTTCATTTTGCCTGGACAAAGAGTTGACAAGATAAATGATTCTAATGAGCTATGGCTAATGGTTTGATTGGATGGTCAGGTACATCAAAGGAACATGATTAGAAAATTGGTTGTTAGGCAATCTGGGGAGGAGATATGCAGTAGATCTTTCCAAATAGGCAGAGAGGTTAAAGATTTGTGTTTCATATGAATGGTCATCAAAGGAAGACTTCAGCAGAGAGGAATTTTTATAATCAGATGGATAGGATGACCTATTTTATGGACAAAGTTATCCTCCTTTTCTAGCCACTCCTGTCATTGCCTAGTGGGGCTTATGAACAAATGACCATGATAGCAGAAGCAGAGGTTATATGTGGATTCAGCATCATGACCTTCCCTTTACCAAAGCTGATCTGGCTACACCCACTGCTGAGTGCCCAACTGTAGCATAGAACAGCTTCAGGGAACAACATGGAGCTCTTGAGCCCCTGATGTGGCACTATTCCCAAGGGAGATCAGCCAGCTACTTTATCTAAAGATATTTTCATTGGGCCTCTTCCATCATAGAAAGGGAAGCACTTATTTCCTATGAAATAAACACTTACTCTAGATGTGGATTTGCCTCCCCTAATGCTTCTGCCAAAACTATCAGTCATGGACCTCAAAATACCTTATCTACCCTAGCAGTATTTCATATAGCATCACTTCTGACCAAGAAATTCATTTCGCAGTGAATGAAGTGTGGCAATGGACCCATGCTCATGAAATTCACTGGTCTTAACATGACCCCATCGTCGTAGAGCAGCTGGCTTGATTAAAGACCGGTGCTAGGGAGGTGGCAACACCTAGAGGGGCTAGTGCAATGTCCCCTTGGATGTGGTATATACTCTAAATCCCCATCTATTGGTGCTATTCTATAGCTGGGATCCATGGGTCCAGCAATCAAAGGATAGAAATGAATGACTCTTTTTACTACTAGTTTAAACAATCTACTGGCAAAATTTCTGTTTCCCATTTCTATGACTTTAGGCTCTACTGGGGACATAGCAATGGTTCTGTTCAACTGGTAGTTAAAACTGTTGCCAGGACACTTGGTTTCCTTATAAATCAACAGGCAAAGAAAAGGGTTAGTCTATTGGCTGGTATGTTTGATCCTGACTGTCAAAGGAAATAAATTGCTACCACAAAATATTCTAGCATCAGATGCAAAGACAACAGTCTTACAGAGACTGATTAAGAAACCCAAGCTTCCAAATCATGGAAGTCAATTTCCTGTAACAAAACTATCTATCTACCACCTATCCTCACCAAATGGCCCTGATTCTCTGATTGGATGCTGATAGAGGGTGTAAATGTAAATGACTACAGAGAAATTAAAATGTTAAATTTCTAATAAGGATCAAATCCTTAACCCACTGGACAAGGTAAGAAGTGTTTTTTGGAAGAGACCTTTTGAACAAATTGACACTAAGGTCAGATTACCACTACGTCAGATAAGATGTTTTCTCAGGAGGATCTTGTATATGTTTTCCAATGAAACAATGTACAATGACCTAAATAGACCTGCTACTTTATTTGTTAAATAAACATTATAGTTTGGGTGACTCTCATTAGTTGGATAGCACCAAGTCTTAGGAAAATGATTTCTGTGTCTCAAACAAATGGCTGTAATCGAACCTCTTGGACAGTCTATTTCATATTGAGGTTTGCTTATGTGAAGTAATCTATGCAAAGAACTGGAAAATATGACCACATTCAATAGAAGGGATAAAATCAAAATGGAATTTTCTTGGGGATGTTTCTCTCTGTTACCATGTTTTATACTAAACCTTGGACTAGGAAAAGTTGTTTAAGAGACAGTATACAAGATTTTTGGATCTGCAAACAATAATAAGTATGTGACCTACTTTGCATTACTGTGATGAGGTATATGGTACCTCTCAAAATCTTGCTAATATAATGAGTATTCACCTGCGTTTTTCAGTGTCAGTAAATATTGAGGCACATGGAGTTATCCTAACAAAGGTCATGTGACTGCACCTGGTACAAGGAATGTTTAACATGCCTCATGGCCCTTGTTTCAGGACTCTGTCTGATTATGGTAAATAAATGAGGCCACCTAACTTTATCTCAGCTTCACAGTCACTTCACAAATGTCCTAATTTTATCTCAGAATTCATGAAAACAACTTATTTTTGTCATTTAACACATTAATGTTCAAATTTTAGACACCTTAATTTATGGGTTTCTAGGGCATTTTTGTTCTCTAACCGAGAGCTAAGTTCCATGTACTGAGTTCTACCTCTCTTTTTAGTAACAGGCTTTTAAAAGCATTTCAATCAATCACAGTCTAACTATGATTAAAATCACATAATGAATTTCTAGGTGTGTGCTGGAACTCTAAGAAACATGTAGCTTCAGCAACATCTAACCTTAGCATCACAAAGAAAAATAAATATACTTAACCCTCTTCTCTTCTCTCTCTTCTTGAGTCAACTAAATTATCAATGCACCATAGCATCCGAAAGATTCATTTGACAAGCATTCATTGTCACAGGATGCCAGAATGGCCTCTGTCCTGAAGGAACTTCAAACTCTAGAGCTATGTATCCAACAAGGCTGATATCTTTACTTTGCAAGCTTCCTTACCATATTTCTTTGTATATAATCTGTGTAAGTATTTTTCTTTCCACTTCAATTTTGAGGAACAAATGCATTTTTTTATTTGGTTGGTTGGTTTTTACTCCAAGTTATTTTCACAGTGTTGAGCTGCTTTGGTTGTTGACAAAATCAGTTGCTGCTCTGAAAGAGGCATGAAAGACCCTATTTGCTGAAAGATAAAGCAAGAATGTGTATAGACTTAGCAACAATGCTTGAGTGATTTGATACGGAGGAGATTTAGCTGTAAATTGCAGTGGCCGTAGTCCCCGGGGCAGCCATAATCTATTCCTCTAACTTGTACCTTCCACTGACCATCTTCTCTCCCTATTCCTATTTTAGGAGTTAAACATTCACTTAATTCAGAAATTAAGCCCCATGTACACAAAGTGAGGGATGAACATGGATCATAATGTGATTCCTATTCTGAAAATTTCCCTCTTTTTAGGGATTTCAGAAATGCTTACAGGAGAATTTTAAGCATTCAATTCATCTTGGCAGTTTAAGGATTCAGGGGGTAGCTCGCTCAGCATGAAGAATCTGAAACATATTTTGAAATAAAATCATTAGGAACATTGTTTTCTAATACATGTCACAGCTTATCCATGCTGAGCCATGTAAAAAGAGAGAGAATATACAAAATGCTGTTTTGTCCCTGACCATATTGTATTAATAATTAGAATATTATGAGGACTTGTAAACAACTTGAGAGTGAGTTGCAAGCTCTAATATGGTCTAGCACATTATTGATCAGTCAGTTGCCACTGCATTTATTTAAGCTACTAATTGGAATTGCAACCACTGCAAAATAAAAAATATATATAGCCTGGTGGCTTAACAGAGAAAGTCAGTAAGTAAAGAAATATCAGAAGTGTTGTTAGATAAATAATTTTGTGTTGTCTTTTCTAATCAGTGGATTTTGAATGCAAAATAGCATGAAAAATGAGTATAGAAAAGATGACATTAGTATAAAAGAAAAAAAGTTATTTCTGCCTCATTGAAATCTATTTATTTGTGATCTCAGTGTTCTGGGAATTTACCAAATCATAAGATATTTCTTCATGAGAAAATACTCTTTTCTGTTCTCTACTATAACTTAAAAGAATGCTTGGCTCTTAATTTACACAGTTCACTTATTTAATAAATGAATTGTGGAATTACAGTAAAATTCCCCTTTTGTAGCCATGAATAATAAAGGCTGTTCAGTGTGATCCTTTAGAACATAAGCCTTAATGACAAACACAACTAACTATTAACCTCAACTATGTTGCTTACTCACTGTGTTGATCTTGGGCAAATTTTTTAGCCTCTCTGAATCTTAGTTTCTTTATTTAGAAAATGGGGCTAAAACAACAACCTCTATTCATAAAGTTGCATGCAAATAAAATGAGGTAATACATAAAAATTGCTTAGCACAGTGTCTGGCACATAATAAAAGCTCAATAAACGTTTGCTATTTTTAAAGTTGCAAGCTTATATTACCTTGAAATATTCATAGTATGCTTATGGAATTTAGATCCATAATACATCGGTCTTTCAATGAAGCAAGGTGAAGTATGACTACATAAAGAAATTTCAGACAGGGTCATTTGAGTTCATTGGTCTCTGAAGGTCCAAACGAGATGAACAGGGCCTTCCAGAAGCAAGCATAAAGATAATCAGCTGGTAATCTAACAGCTTGAAACCAAGTAGGAAAAGTGGAGATCTGTCTACACAGGAATTCCTCTTATGAGCAGGCAAGGAGTTAGAATGGTTGGTATGGAGCACAGGTAAAAGACACACAGAATCTTGGAGGGCATATTATAAGGAGGGATGTAGTTTATATATAATTAAATCAGAATTTAAAAGCCGGGAAGAAGAGTCATCAAGTAATATTCAAGGAATGAAAGCAAGCACTGGAAATGGATCAAAAAAGGCTAGATGAAGGGCCACATCAGCTGAGCCATACCAAGAACTAAGGGTCGAATTGAAGGTGAACACTTTTATTCATTCCCCTACCATCTGCCAGGAGCCAGACTAGTTATGAGAATAAAACAATTTATTCACAGAGAAAGAGAATGTGTTGGATCTCTGAAGTGATTCTTGGTTGCTATTTGTTCATTCATTCATTCAATAAATGCTTATTCACAACTTATTTTGGTCCAACTTATTTTGTCTATATTCTAGACATGGGATGTGCTGTGTTAAACAAAGACAAAAATTCCTGCCTTCATGGAGCTTACATTCTGGGCGCATGTTAAACAAAAGCTAACTAAAATATATTAAATGTTAAATGGCAAAAGCACCAAACCAGGAAGAGCAATAGGAAGTATTATAGGGAGGATGTGCACTTTTATTTAGACCTCACTGAAAAGTGGCCTTTGAGTAAAAGCCTGAAGGCGACGAGGGAGCACACCATGCAGATATCTGAAAGAGCAGCATTCCCGTGGGATGTGGATGCTGCTTTGTAGGAAGGAGTGCCAGGAGGCTTGCAGGAGATCCGCCACATCGGGGAAGACAAGCCTCCACCAGAGCCAAAGGCTGCAGAAGAACCACCGGTCAGGCTGGATGAAGAGTCTGAGGATCACCAAGGTGTCTTCAGCCAGTGGTAGCCACACTGAGATCCAGACAGTCACAGAGGACTACCAGGCCCTGACCAAGCAACACAGACCAAACCGTGGACAACGCAGTCAGAAACTTGAGTCACAAAATGCTGGCAGGGCCGGGACATCCCTAGACCCAGTATATCCCGCTGGCAGGGCCGGGACATCCCTAGACCCAGTATATCCCACTTGGGACCTGTGTGCAGCCACCAAGCTTTAGCTCGCCTGACAAATCAACAAGGACATAAAAACCACACAACTCCTCTCCTTCCTCCAACTGCAGCCACTTACCCAGGTAACATTTCAGGGAAAGAAGCAAGTAGAGGAATCCAAATAAATCGCTGAATATTTTATCCAAAAGAATCTGGACCCTATCTGAAAGTTATACCATACTAAATTATTTAATTTATAATACATAAATTATGTATAAAGTCTATAACTGACAAAGCTTTAAATGGAAGTGGACATTTCATTTATTTGCTTTCATCCCTCCCCTCCCCTGTACCAGTGGAGGTAGCCCCAGAAGAAGGAAGACATTTGAACTACAGTGTGAGTAAATTTGTGTCTCTAATGCGTTTAAATGATCAAAGGAAAAACAGAAGGATGTATGTTTCTTCAACTGCCACAGTAAAAAAAAACTTTTTTTTTTAGTTATCTGTAAGTTTTTGTTCTAACAAGGGCATCATCATAGGTTGCCCTTGTTTTTCCCCCTTAGACAAATGCTTATTCCTTTCATTTTTTCATTTAACTATTTTTTTATATTATTGCTCCAAGGTGACTTTCAAAATAAGTTGTTCTAGCAGCAGTGTAAATGACAAATATTATTTTGCTTGTCCAATGCTTTCTACCATTCTCCTAGGGAATTCACTTTTACCCTTTCTGAAGATGTGATTCGAATGGGAGCTTTCATGATAATGATTATAATAATTTTAAAATACTATTCATTATTTGAGCATTTAATGTGTACCTTATCCTCTACTAATCACTTTATGCATATTAATTCATTTAATATGCACAAGAACTCTGTAAGTTGGGAACCAGTATTTCTTCCACGTTACAGATGAGGAAAGGGAGACTTAGAGAGGTTAAGTAACTTTTCCAGCACCACACAGCCAGTAAACGGTCGGCCTGGACATATTCTTATATTACTTTCCCTTTCTGGTGACAGTGCGTATGCTGTGGTGGTTACTGGAGCCAAATGGGTCCACTTATAGTACCCTTCCTCAAAACCTCGATTGACTGTTCTACTGGGGAGTACGTGACCCAAGCCAGTTACTTTTCATTTCCAAACTCAAACGGAGGAAGAAGAATCAGGAGAAGCAGGAGAAAGAGGATGAGGATTAGGAAAAGGGGGAGGAGGAGGAAGATTTGTAAGTTGAGAGTGTCCGGGTGCTGCTGGCAGCCATGTTTTCCATCAAATGGAATAATCCAGGCTAAGAGAATGAAGCTGAGATTAGCAATTTAGAGTACAGGCAGACACTATTGTCTAGCCCTGAGTTCCCACCATCTCTGAGGTCTAGCAACATTCCTGCTTTCACATGATGTAGTTCAAGTTGCACTTCTGTCAACTGTCACCAAAGTCCTGACCAAATACAAATGAAAAAAGGGAGTTTAAATCATAAATGGTCTCATCTTTGAATATAGTAGTGACTTTGTACTGATCCAGTGGCTTCAGAGTTTCAATTTTATAACTTTTAACACTGAGGTAAACATGAGGATTTTCATTATTTCTCATAATAGTATTATTTATTCTTCTAATACTTGGTCAGGATTTTTTTTTTTTTTTTTTTGACACAGGGTCTGTCTTGCTCTGTCCCCCAGGCTAGAGTGCAGTGGCATCATCATAGCTCACCGCAACCTCAAACTCCTGGGCTCAAGCGATCCCCCTGGCTCAGTTTCTCAAGTAGCTGAGGCTACAGATGTCTGCCCCCACGCCTAGCTAATTTTTCTATTTTTTTGTAGAGACTGGGTCTTGTTCTTTCTCAGGCTGGTCTTGAACTCCTGGCCTCAAGTGCTACTCCTGCTTCTACCTTCCAAAGTGTTGGGATTGCAGGCATGAGCCACTGTGCCTGGTCTGGAATCACAGAATTTGAGGGGACTTAGAGAGGTCATCTTTGTCCACCCCAATATGCAGGAAATACTTCATTCTTCAAGGTTTGACTCAAATAATTCTTTCACTGAAGTAATTTTTTTCTGTATCTCAGAAAGAATTTGTTACTTCTTTCTCTTATCTTTAAGGGATATTTTTCTGTAATGCTTATAAATACATGCTATATGATATAGATATTTTGAGAGGTATATAAATTATGTTGTAGCTTTTTGGCTTTGTATTTCAATATTTAGCATATACCCAGTGTTCTCTAGATAAATAAGGTATAATTATTAAATAAATTAAATAACTGTTAAATTTAATTTAAGGAAACAGATAAAAAATGAGAGATACAAAGAACCTGAGACATCATCTAACATAAACTTCTTAGTTTATAAATTTGCACACTGAGGCCTACAGAGTTGAAGTATTTGTTTTGTTTTGTTTTTTTCCCCCCAAACTCACACAACTTATTGGTAGCAAAATCGGAATTAATGCACAGATATCCATTCAGCTACACCAGGCTGTAACTCCAGGGAAGCATTTTCGCAACCTTGTGTGATAAATTCCTGCTTTGAGGGTAGAGTGCTCATGAACCCAAGAAGGGTGGCCCTTCTCATCCTCCACAGTTGTGCAGAATGGAGAATCATTCTCTTTCTTGGTATCTCATTTGGTGAAAACTGCCTTGCCCTTATAACCCTGGAGGTTGAATGTTATTCCGTGCGTGTGTCATCTAATAGCATGCTCTTTATTTTATGTTGGAAATATTTAAATTAGTATACAGAGAACTCCTCCCTATGTCAGAGATGTTTAAAAGTAAGATACTTAATGGCACTTAGGGGTCTGTCTTAGGTGTTTCAAACCTGCTTTACGGGTTTCATCAGCCCTCTTGGTGACTGAGACTGTATTTTCTTTTATTTTAAAGTACTGCATAAGGCTGAAAAAACTAATCTGAGAGTGGCTTATGAATGAGATTACAATGTGTGGAAGGGTTTCACCTATATGAAACTTCATGAAAATTTACTCTTTTGAACTGAAGTCGAAGCATGAATCATCTACTGTCACGCTGCTGGTGTGAATCACAAAGTTCCTTCTTAAATTCTGCAAACTGGATAGGACTCTTAGAAACCTCTTGGAGATGACAGATACTATGTGGAGTTGGTGTAGGTTCTGGCACTAGTCATGCTGTGCTGCAGTCAGTCTAGCCGCAGAGATTGCAAGGAGAAGACAGATGGACACACACTTGTCCCTCTGTGTTGTCTGTGACCTCCAAGACATTCAGGAGAGAACTGATTTCCTATATTTATGCCAAAGCCAGGCATCAACCTAATTTTTATTATAGGGTTTCCTTTCTCTTTTTTATACTTGTTGCTACATTGTATCAACATATTAAAAATATTTTTTGCTCATGTATCAGCAACATATTTCAAGTGCTGCTTTTGCTGAATATTTATAAAAACACAAACTCTATTTTTCTGTACACAGTTTAAATTAGACATTTTTTTTCTTGGTATATATTTAAATGATACTTTTTTTAATTAAGAGAGTATAGACCTAAACTTATACTACTGTTCTTGCAGGATCGAGATTAAAACTCATACTCCAACTACGTTTGAGAAGACTGACATATTTTATGTTACTTAATTATCTTTAAAGTTCCCAATTGCATTACTGTTGAAAAGACTCAATTTACTATGTGCCAATGAAAGAATAAAAGAACCTCCCAGACAACTGCTGTTTCAGATGAGAAAGTATTTCATTCCTTCGTGCTGTCAGAATATAAAACTTTCATGTGAAGGGCGTTTTTAACCTTCTTTTGTTTGACTCAAAGTCATGGCATCATTTGGGTCAAGATTGACATTCAACACAAGTATAAAATATTAATTTAATAAAATTTTCCAGTATATAGATTTGCTGTATTTATTAATTGGCAATGCCTTTAGGTCTTTGTCTCTCAAAAATATTTTATGATATATGAAAGCAGTCTCAAATGAGCTTGACAGAATTGATCAATCTCTTGAGATTTTTACTAGCCTACTGAGATTTTTTTTAAACCCTTCTCCCAAATTTCCCATTCTTTCACCGAAGGGTCACTTCATTCAAAATCTTACTTTGTACCCTCCATGACCCTTTTCAGTATGTGCTTTTTGGAACCACTGGAGAGAATTTGATGAATCAATAATAGCCTGTAGGAATGGCTGCTGAATTTTTTGTTTATCTGAAATGGCTAAGTAGTGGAAAGCCTATGTCTTTCTAAATTTACATTTGGGCAGTTTTCAATCTTCTGTAAATCACATTAGCTATGAACCTATTTGCATATTTCATTATGTTTTTTTACAGTTGTTTGGGTTATAATTCCTTTTATCTTTTTTGGATTGTGATACAGAGACTTGTTTTAATCACAAGTCTAGGTTCATGGCACACTGTCATCATCAGTCCTCATTTTATTTTATTTTAACTAATTGTCCCTTTCATCAACAGTCACCAGTCCCATTCCTCTCCTGCCCCTCTTCTCACCAGACATGCTATTTTGTTTAAAATATGTCCATTTGTATATTCTATCCTTGTATAATATTGTTTTGATCCTTTTGAAAATTATGTAAATGACACTATAAATTATAGTCATTTTTCTGTTTCTTACATTTTTTACATTCAAGAATGTATTATCATCCATCCATGATTATGAATGCACATCTAACTCATTGCTTCTAACTGTTGCATAGTATTTCATAGTGTACATATACTGTATTTAATTATCCATTCTCCTAGTAATGCACAGCCAGGTTGCCTCACATTTGTGCTAACCCCGCCATGACTCCCCCAGGTGTTGGGGGTGGAAGTAGGGGAGAACTGAGGGTAGACATGCCCAAGAGCTAGACAATCTGCCTGTGCCTGTTATCATGTCCTTCATAGCACATGTAGGTTTGAATGCCTCTCTGTTTTGCTTCTACTATCCCTGCTGCTGGCTAGAGCTGCTTTCCCCTGTTTCATAGCGAGAAAAGAGACATCAGTGATGCCCTTGGGGATTGTCTTCTGTTGTTGCTAATTTTTCAGAGTTCTCACTTCTATGGCATATTAAGTGTTGGATTTCAATAGAGGGAACTAGCAACCTGTGTTAATCCTTTGTATTTTCAGGAACTAGGTATCTAGAATTATTTTCGGAAGACAAATTCTTATTTATAATGTGAACATAGGCTTAGACATTTGAGAAATACACACATGAAAGTGTACTTTCATTGGGCATATTTAACATGCAGAATGTTGGACTGATATCTACTCTAAATAAACATTAAGGCTATTAACCACATTGAGAACCACAAATCTCACAGGGAAGAATTAATGGTTATACAAATGACCACAAATTTATTTGAAGTAATGAGAAAAAAAAATGACTCTGGGAAAGATTTCTTAAAATTATTGCGGCAATATATTTTCTGGTCATGTTCTCACCTTCCAAGCAAATTTTGATCTGTGTGATCTCTTTTATCTTTTGATCTCATTCTTTGAAACCAGTCCTTTTTCTTGGTCGGGGGAGCAGGACCTGACATACAAGCACTCACCTTTCTCTGCTTGGTGAACCCTGACTAGTACATTCAGTCACTACCTGGAATCTTCCACAATGAAACAGAAAGAAAGTAAAAGCAAAAGGAAAAACAAACAAACAAACAAAAGCAATAAACAACAAAATATCTTCCTTGACTCTGTATCTTACCCAGGTTCTGCCTTATGACCTTCACAGTCAAATCTCTTCCAAGAGATGTCCCGCTGTAACTTGCCCTTAACACTCCCCTGAAACTAATGTTTTCTGAGGAGGCCAAATTCAACATTTTTCACTCTTCTCTAAGTTTGTTCATGTCAGCACATGACATATAAACCACTTCCTCCACCTCCTAATTCTCTGTAACATGGTCTTTCTCAGTTGTAATTTCTAATTCTCTAGGTAGGAATTTCTTCTGTCTCTTGTCTCCTAACACATCCATCCCTGAAATGTTTTTCAGCCCTCTGTCCAAGGAAGTCTTCTCTTGTTATTCTACTTTCCCTCCCTAAGCAATCACATAAGTTCGTTTACCATACATCTATTTTCCGGGAATTTTAAAATCTATATCTGTAGTCCAGCTAGCATTCCTAACTCCAAGTATCCAACTATAGAATAACTCTCACCTTGGGGAGCTCACAGGCACTTCAGACTAACCTTGTCCAAACTGCACTCATGATCTCTCCAATCGTCCAATTCCCCTTCCCGACTCCACTGGTCCACTTCCCCTTCTTTGTAGTGCTCTGTGTTTGGTACAACCGTCTATTAAGTCATGCAACCTATAAATGGACAAGCTGTCCTTTAAATTGCCATTTCCTTTTTATGCTGATATATAATCAATCTCCAAATCTTATCATTGTATTTCCAAAATACATTTTAAATTCATCCACTTATCCCCGCTGTTTGCCCACTTCCATTCTGTCCCTCTTTGAACTCATTCTCCACACAGCAGCCAGAGTAAATAATGAATCCTAAATCAAAATTTAAAATGGTACCCATAACCCATAGGATGCCATTAAATTCCACATGGATTAGGCCTGCCTATCACACTTGTAATTCTGCTTTTCACTCTCTGCTGTCATCAGACTCAATGTCTTTTCATTCCTGTGCTCTCCCATCTCTCTGCCTGCATCATGATTTTCCCTGTGCCTGGAATATTCTTCCTGCATCACATTGCCCCACCTCACTGAATAACTCTCCCTCGCCCTTTAGCACTTGATTTAAAATTTACCTCTCCGGATTAGTTGAGGATTCCTTTTTGAGGAGCTTATATAGAGCCATGTGCTTTTTCTTTCATATTATTATTTTAAGCTTGTGATAATTAACTCCGCATGCTACAATCTGCACTCCAAGTAGGCATAAACCATAACTCTCTTATTCTCCTGGCATAGTGCCTGGAACCACAGGTACTCAGAAATATCTGATGAATGAATGCTTGAAGGAAGAAATTCACCCTTTGAGATTCATTCATGCCCTAATCACCTCAAGAAAGCCTTTCCCAGACTTTCCACCTGCAGGCTAAACGCCACTTTTCTACTCCTAGCACTCTATCCATGCCTCTGTGTTAACCTTTATTTAATTAGATTATTTGCTTCAAGATCTGCCACTACCAAACTCTGTCTCAGAATTTGTATTGATTGGAGCTGGATTGCCTTAGCTGGGATTCCTGCTCTGCTACCAAATAACTATATAATCTTGAGTAAATCTGACTCAATCTCCCCTTCTATAAAAAAAAAATCATAGTAATTTTTACATTGTAGTTTGTTGTTAGGATTAAATAACATCATACATATTAAGTGTTCAACAAATATTAGTTACCATTATTACTGTGTGTACTGTTTTGTGTAGAGAAAAAGAAAAAAGAGAAAGAAAAAGAGAAAAACAGAGCCAAGTCCCTTCTCTGAAGCACCTGATCCTCACCTGATCAAATTCTACTTCTTCGGAATCTTCTTGAGAATTTTACCCTTTCCTCTACCTCCTTCTCACTCTGAAAAAGAATTATGTTATCTCTCTTCTAAATTCTTATGGCATCTTGTGTAAGCCCATATTATATTTATCTCATTTTATTTTAATTATTTATGGACTTTACTTTTCCACTGGATTGTGAGCTCCTTGAGGGCAGGGACTTTGAAGACCATAGCAGTTAAAATGAAGGCCTTACATTTATTATAAATCCTGGCTTTATCTGTTTTAGGCTCTGTGCTTTTGAGTCAGTTTATTTTGGTCCACCTAGAATATGGAGATAACGTTAGAACTTATCTAAGGATTAAATACATGCCTAAGACATAAGAGGAGCTCAGTAGATGCTAGCTATTATCAAGAGTATTTGCTATGGTTACCTATTGCTGCATAATAAACAATCCTAAAATCCAGTGGCTTACACCAACAACCATTTTATTATCTGTCACAATTTTGTAGGTCAGAACTCCAAACAGAGTTTATCTGGACAACTTCCTACTCCTTGCAGCATTGACTGAGACCAGCTGTAAGGTCCAGGAAAGATTCATTCAAATCTGATATTTTATCAGTCTGAGAAGACTGATCTCAGCTGAACAGCTGACCAGAGTGCCTACACATGGTCTCTCCACCAGGTAGCCTCAGAGTAGGCAGACGTCTTACATGTTGGCTTGCTTCCCACACGGCAAGACTTTCAAGAGAAACAGGCAGAAGATGCATGACTGTAATAGTCTGTTTTCAGTTGCCTGTAACACAATGCCTGATACTTGGAAATTTATTTTAAAAAGGACTTTATTTCTTACAGTTACAGATGCTAAGAAGCCCAAGGTTGAGGGGCAGCATGGGGAAAGAGCCTGCTTGCTGGTCAGGACTCTGTGCACAGTCCCCAGGTAGAGCAGGTGAAGGGATTGAACATGCTAACATGCTCAGGTCCCTCTTCCTCACCTTATAAAGCAACCTGTCCCAATCCCATGATAATCCATTAATCCATTAATTCATGAGTGGATTAATCCATTCATGAGAGCAGGGCCCTCATGACTCAATCATTTCTTAAAGGCCCTTTCTCTCAAGACTGCCACATAAGGGATTAAATTTCAACAAGTTTTGGAGGTGACATTCAAACCATACAATGACCTTTTCTGACCTGGCCTCAAAAATCATGCGTTTTCATTTCTGCTACATACAATTGGTTAGAAGCAAGTCCTAAGGCTAGCCCTATGAAGGGGAGGGGAGTTAGAGTCCACCTCTTGAGGCAGCTCTGGCTAGATGACATTGTAAAAGCATGTGGGAGGCCATACCCTTGCTGCGATCTTTGGAACATATAGTCCACTACACTATTATCAGTGTATAGCAATCAATCAATATTTGAAGAATAAATGGAAGAAAATAAAAGAAGAACATAATCCTTACTGTTTAGGATATTTTAACTCTGTCCTTACCAGCTGCTGAGGATCAGAGACAATCACAGTTTAGGTCTGTGTGAAACTGAAGAAACAGGTTCTACTTTCCTTTTTTCTCTTTTTCTTCTAAACTAAGTCATAGTGAAATATTTTGAAATTGGAAATGGAACAGAGTTTGCTCCATGCACTGACCTCCAGTGCTCACCCCCTCAAACACACACACGTATCTTCCTTGTTTTAAAACTTACTCAGGTTTTGTATCAGTTGTCTTACTAGTTTAACACAAGAAGATATAGTCTTTTTATTTTATAAAGAAAATTATAGGCCGGGTGTGGTGGCTCACACCTGTAATCCTAGCACTCTGGGAGGCCGAGGCGGGAGGATCATTTGAGCTCAGAAGTTCGAGATCAGCCTGAGCAAGAGCAAGACCCCATATCTACTTAAAAAAAATAGAAAGAAATTAGCTGGACAACTAAAAAATATATATATTTAAAAAATTTAGCCAGGCCTAGTGGTGCATGACTGTAGTCCCAGCTACTCGGGAGGCTTAGGCAGGAGGATCGCTTGAGCCCAGTAGTTTGAGGTTGCTGTGAGCTAGGCTGACACCACAGCACTCTAGCCCAGGCAACAGAGTGAGACTCTGTCTCAAAAACATAAAAAAATAAAAGAAAATTATAGAGTTTTGTGATAAAGGATTTATCATTTAATTATCTCTTTACGAGTACAAACTATCATTTTAAAGACAATCATTAATTAAAATAATAAGTATTATAAAATGTTTTACAATTCCAAAATTTTAAAAAAGAATAAAAACAAAAAAATCAATTAATCCAAAGTCTCTGATCAAATTGTTGATGTTAAAAGGAACCCTTAGAACAAAAGAAAATCTTGTATCCATTCATGGAATTCCTCTGTTCATGTGCCCAAGTGATCTTTAGGCTGTACTTCATGATGGAATACAACTAATAATTACACTGCCACAGAGCATATCATATTTTTAAATTCATAGTTATTATACAAAGTATTTAATCTAGAATTAAAATGTCTAAAAATAACAACTACAACAACAGGAAATACTTATCAGAGGATATATAGGGCATGATACAAAGGCAGGTCCAAGTAGTAGCAAAACAATTAGAAATCTAACAAGACAAAAATAATTATTTCCTAAATGGAGTATGGTGTCTCATGCCCAGTGAAACAAGCTCTAGTTTTATTACTCACATATATTGGGTAGTTGCATCTTCTTTAAAATTTGGAATGTCTTGCTGAGCAATGGATAAGCCAAGACTCTAAATCCAAGATTTTCCTCTCTCCTGGACCACAGCCACAGAGTTGCATTTATTACAATTCAACAGCACCTAAGGGACTGAGAGGAAGAATATGCATTGATTTACCGTGACTATTGGCTGCCATGATTTGGCAGAAACCAAGGGGCACAGAAAATGATACTTCTGTAACATCTACTCAAGAAAATGTAGGGGAACGTAAACCAGTTCAGCTGTGTGGAATTTAGTGATGTGATTTGTTTAGCTATTTGTTTTCCTGTTTAAGCTCTGCATTTATTATTTAAACTAAATATTAGTGAAAATATACATTTAACCTTTCTATTGATTATATCTAATTATATTTAAGTATAAACCAGTACAAACAATCCTTGAATGAAACGTATTCAAACAGCAAATATGGGTATAGTTCTTGAACGCGATGTAGTCAAACATTACTGAGTCCTTGAATTTAAGAAAGTCTAAAGCAACTCAGCCATGTATCTGTTTAGCAAAAGTATTGACCATTAGATACATGTTGAATTCTACTCATTTGTCGGTGATCTTTTACCCAGAGTTAACTTATGCAGGGAATCCCTGTTCTCCCTCCTGCATTGGAACAAATACCAAATAGCTTTTGTCCACTGGACATCTTATCATTAAACCTGAATAACAATGGGCATTGGTTTGGCCTCAAAAAATAATCTTCACTTTTTTTTTTTTGGTTATTTGATTAGTTTTTCAAAAGTCTTGAGTTTACCTTGAAGATATAAATAAATTAATTATTAATTCATTCATTAATGTATTAATTTGACCATGAATTCAGTGAACATTACTGAACTATTATGTGCCAGACATTGTGGAAGTTACAAGCATTACTCTGAGTGTAAAATTAAAAACAAAAGAAAGTCATTAAATTTCAGTTGTTCACGCTGAGGAGACAGGTATTCATCAGCAATTATATCGTGCTGCATATCACAAATATACAGCTACACACAGAATCATATACATCATGTCATGGAAGCCTGTGGGAGAGGGACACTCACTTTTTTTTAGAGATGGAGATCTCACTATGTTGTTCAGGCTGGTCTCAAACTCCTGGGCTCAAGCAATCCTTTCACCTCAGCCTCCCAAGTAGCTGGAACAAGAGGCCCATGTCACCATGCTGGGCTGGAACACCCACTTTTTCCCTGGAGGGTTAAGATATCTTCATGGAGAAGGTGATAATTTATGGTGAAGGAGGTACAAATAAAAATCAGAATTTGCTTTGCTCTTACAGTTGAACCTTGAACAATGTGAGGAGTCAAGGGTTCTGATGCCCCTCACAGTGGAAAATCCATGTATAATTTTGATGCCCCCAAAACTTAATTATTAATACTTACTAATCACCTACTATTGACCAGAAGCTTTACTAATAACATAAGCAGTTAACGTGTATTTTGTAGATTATATGTAGTATATATTATATTCTTATAATAAAGCCATAGAGAAGAAAATGTTATAAAGAAAATCATAAGGAAGAGAAAATATATTTACTATTCATTAAGTGAAAGTGGATCATCATAAAGGTCTCAATCCTCATCATCTTCACGTTGAGTAGGCTGGGGAGGAGAAGGAGGAAGAGGAGAGGTTGGTCTTACTGTCTCAGAGGTGGCAGAAGTGGAAGAAAACCTGCATGTAAGTGGAGCCGAACAATTCAAACCCATGTTGTTCAAGGGTCAACTGTATTATGTTTGATTTTATTTTTAATCAGAAAATATACGTTCCTGAATGGAAAAATGGTCTCTATTTCTCCACGATTCTCACCTAAAGACATAACATTAGGCCTCAAATTCTCTACTTCCTCATCACCACCATTGGAAGAGCAGTGCATACAAATGATATGTGGGGTATTATTAACACATGCTGGGTTTGTCTGTTAGGCAGCATAACTTTGTGTTTGACACTTCAGAAATTAGTTACTTGCAGTGAAACAAAAGTGAGAAGGAAGGGGGAAAGATTTTTTCAAAAAATTACTGTTCAACTTACTGGTGATTCTACAGTAACAGAACAGGAAATGAGGTCATTCAACACTATTTACTTTTTTGGGGCAAGGTTTTCCTTAACGGCAATTCCTTAGGTGTCTTTTCTTTCAACCAAGCAGTCCCTAAAGCATTTTCTATTAGCATGTATTTCCTGATAGTGATAATAGTTGTTATGAAATGTCTTATATGCACTTTTCCATTTATTAATTTGATGAATAGTTATTAAGAGCCAATGATGAATCAGGCACTGTCCTATTCCAGGTGCTTGGTATACACACAGGTGCGTGCTACTAAATGTTTAATAACGGCTGGGCGAAGGATTGATTCATAGCATTTGCTGTTTTACCTGAAGTAAAAGCTCCCATAATGGCTGATTTCAAGCCAACAACAGGATACGAGGTAAGTGCTCAGAGAGCACCCAATGAATTGAATTTTGAAACTTTTCTGATCATACATCTATGAAGGCAAGAAACCTATTTTGCCTCCCACCATCTCTTCAACACCAAGTTTATAATAGGTGCTCAGTAAATAACTGTTGATTGAATAACTATATGCTTGAATACATATAAATAAAGACAATTTGGAAATTTTTTCTTTTTTAAAAGAAGTTTATTTCAATAGATTTAGGGGGTACAAATAGTTTTTTGTTACATGGATGAATTTTATAGTGGTGCAATCTGGGCTTTTAGTGTACCTGCCACCTGAATAGTATACATTGCACTCAATAGGTAATTTTTCATCCTTCACCACTCTCCCACACTTCCCCTTCTGAATCTCCAATGTCTGTTATCACATTGTGTATGACCATGCATACCCATAGCTTAGCTCTCGCTTGTGAGAACATGCAGCATTTGGTTTTCCATTTCTGAGTTACTTCACTTAGGATAATGGCCTCCAGTTCCACCCAAGTTGCTGCAAAAGGCATTATTTCATTCTTTTTTATGGCTGAGTAGTATTCCATGGTGTGTTTGTGCTTGTGTATACATATATATATGAAGATCTAAAAGCATATTTACCATTCAATCTGGCAATCCCACACTGGCTATCTAGCCAAAGGGAAAAAAGTCATTACATCAAAAAGACATCTACACTCATATATTTATGGTAGCACAATTCACCATTGCAAAGATGTGGAATCAACCTAAGTGCCCATCAGCTGATGAGTGGATAAAGAAAATGTGAAAAAAATATATACATTACAATAAATAAACATTAACTATGGCAATAAAAATGCCATTAGAATTTTAGTAGTCAAGAAAAATGGTCTTCTAAATAATTTTAAAAACCTCTCTCTATATAGCTAGATTATTCTATAAAAGGAGAGCAGGTAAAAATCTCTTCTATGGTCTGAGAAAGATAGTCATATGGTTAGTATGGTTCATGTGGTTTGCTACTGCACAGTTTTTGGAGCATCATACCCTTCACTGGTTTTGTTCTACATAGTGAATATCCCATCCATTAACATGTATTAAATGAAACATATATTATATGAAATATATTTTATATATTCATAAATTAGTAGAAAAATACATTCTATCCAGAAAATACTGCATTATAGTAAAAATGGAATAAGCAGAATTTATTTCACAAAATATATTCTTGTGAATATAATTATATTCAAATAATAATATTCAAAATACCAAGAAAATTCAGACAATATCATGGTAATCCATGATATGAATGGATGAGGAATGATATGAATCCGTGAATAAGAATATAAACCCCCAAAACATATAGACCAATGCAATAGAAAAGAGCCCAGTCAAATGATTTCTAATAAAGGTGTCAAGAACATTCAGTGAGGAAAGAATAGTCTTTCTAACAAATGGTTCTGGGAAACTGGATATTCACTTCCAAAAAAAAATATTGGACTTTTATCTAGAAATATATACAAAAATCAAATCAAAATAGATTAAGGATCTAAACATAAGAACTAAAAATCCTAAGAAAACTTAGGCAAAAGCTCCATGACATTAGATTTGACAGTGATTTCTTAGATATTATACCAAAGGCATGGGTAACAAAAGAAAAAAATAGACAAATTGGACTTCAAGAAAAACTTTGTGCATCAAAAGAAAATATCCAACAGAGTAAAAAGGCCACCCACAGAATGGGAAAAAACATTTGTATATCATATACCTGATAAGGGATTAACATCCAGATTGTAGAGAACTCCTAAAACTCAAAAACAAAAGAGCAAATAACCTGATTTAAAACGGGCAAAGGACTTGAATAGACATTTATCCAAAGAAGATAACACCCTGCCAATAAGCACATGAAAAGATGCTCAACATCACTAACCATTAGGGAAATACAAATCAAAATTGTTACTACCTCACACTCATTAGGATGGCCTCTGTCAAGAAGAAAATAAAAAGAACCAGAAAACGACAAATGTTGAGGAGGATGTGGAGAAATTGAAACCAGTGCTCTGTTGGTAGGAATGTAAAATGAAATAGCTGCCGTGGAAAACAGTATGGAGGTCTCTCAAAAAATTAAAGATAGAATTTCCACGCAATCCAGCAATTTTACTTGTGAATATACACCCAAAACAATTGAAAGCAGGATCTCAAAGAGATATTCATACACCCATATTCACAGCAGCATTCACATACTATTGCTAAAACAGAAGCAAAACAGTGTCTATTGATGGATGAATGAATAAGCAAAATGTGGTATATACATAAATGGAATATTATTTGGCCTTAAAAAAGAAGGAAATGTTGACGACATGGATGAACTTTGAAGGTATTATGCTAAGTGAAATGAACCAGTCACAAAAAGACCAATGCTATATGGTTCCACTTACAAGAGGTAGAGTACCTCAAAATCATAAAGATTGAAAGTAGAATGGTGGTTGCTGGAGGCTGGAGGGAGGGGAGAAGTGCTGAGTTATTATTTAATGGGTATAGAGCTTCTGTTTCTGTTTTTGCAAGATGAAAAGAGTTATAGAGATGAACAGTGGTGATGATTGCGCAACTTTATGAATGTATTAAATTCCACAGAATTGTACACTTAAAAACAGTTGAGATTATAAATTTCATGATATGTATATTTTAACACAAAAAATTGGGGCTAGGAGATAGTATCTTCCTCTGGAGCACAGGCTGGACAGACTCACTTTCAGTCTACTATGAAATTTGGGGGTTTCTTAAGTTCAGATTTTCTGAGTTGTGATGCAAACCCACCGCATGTACAGTATCCAAGCCCCCATGGACTTGGGTGGAAAAGGGAACTGGCATGAATATGAAGCTTATTCAGTTTGCTGTGCTATGACTAATAAAGTTGTTTCTGACTCAAGTACCTTGTGTCTTCTGCCAGGATCCATGAAACAGTGGCAGTCTACCCTGTTAGCTGGCAAGCAGAGTAAAATCTCATACAGTTATCAAAAGGCTGGAAATTGCAATTTGGGAGTACTTAGAGTAGCAGCCGTGGTTGAAGTTATAGGAGCGCAAAATATCCCCCAGCACAGTGTGAAAGGAACAGAATTCTTCAGCCTGAAATACATAGCATTTTCTTTTTTGACTAAAATACTTCCTCCCCTCCCCTCCACCCCTCCACCCCTCTTCTCCCTTCCACTCCTCCACTCCCCTTCCTTCTCCTGCCTCTCCCTTCCCTTTCCCTTTCCTTCATTCCTCCTTCCATCCCTCCATCCCTCCCTTCCTTTCTTCCATTGTTCCCCACTCTCTTCTCTCCTTCTGTCTCTCTTTCTTTCATAATGGCAGACATGTCTGGGAGGAATTGGGAGCAAACCGCATCTCCTCTTTCATCACCGTTCACAGAGACGCCTTCCTTTCCTCCAGCCCAAACTGTCTTCTCGAAGAAACCATCTCATGCAGACATCAGAACAGGCAGCCCTGTCAGAATCTCACAGTCTGGCCACATACTAGATAGGGGTGAGAAGATAAGCTGCTTCTATTAGACAGGACACAGAGAAAGCAGATAAAAGCAAAGCAACACAGGGAACATTCTGTGAAACCATTTGAGAAGAAATAGTTGTTTGCAAAGGTTCCAGAGACAATGCCACTTATTATTATAAATCCCTTGATTTAATACATAGACACTGTAGCAAAATAAGAACATTCAAACTGTTTTAACTTGATAAGTTAACACTTTTATTTTTTCTTCTTTTCTTTGCTATCCTGGGACTGTTTCAGATCAGTCTGTATTTCTATTTCTGATGATTTCAGATATTGTTCTAATGGGTCATTCATGTCTGTTATTGAAGGGGGAGGTTAATTTTTTTGGGTGATGATTCTGGTGATGGGGGAAGTACACATGTATCATAGGGAGAACTTTGAGGATGAGAAACAAGTTTGTGTTTTTGGAGATTAAGTAGTCAACCAATGAGGTGCCTAAAGTTTATGAAGTAACTTCAATAGAATTTTCAGGTGAGAAGAAAAGAAAGAACTTGATGAGTGGACACAATGAAGATCCATTGGATAAGATGCTGAAGAACCTCCCAGGGGCTAAGTGTCAGTCCACCAACCACTCAGCTTTCATTCAAGCAAGAGCATCTCATGGCTAGCACTCAAGGACTACACTAGTTGAAGCCCTGAAAAAGTCTTTCTTTCACAACACATCCCTACCTTCACAACACATCTCTACCTTCTCTGCCCAGCAAGAGTCACTCGTGACACAAATCTTTATTTTGTCGCGCTGCCCCTATGCACACATTACACACATATACAGTGAGGGAGAGGTCCTCAGCTGGAACCGTTTTAGGAAGAATCATTTCAGGAATTTTTTTTTTTTGAAAGAGGAATATTTTTAAGTAGACATTGAAAGAGTAGTGAGTGCTTTTCCAGGACAAAGAGTGGAATGAGCACAAATATAGATTTTTTTTTTTAAAAAAATGGTGGTTATTTTGCAAAAAATAGCAAATAAATCCAAACCAGTAGTGGTTTTATTGATTGTAACTAGAAAATTGTGTTAGCCAATTAGGAGATAATTATATTATGTAAAAGGAAAATTAATGATTCAAATTCTGGCTTGCCAAGTTTTGGCATTGGGTATCCCTGAGTGCAGACTGATGAAATAAATTCAGCACATTTCAAGGTATTTCTGCTAAGTGCAAATGTTATGTGGTTAGCAGACATTGTATGTCTGTGTAGTTATTCTCTCCCGAAACTGAAAACAGATGGGAAAAATAAAAATAAAGGTAAGAATATGTAGTAGCTAAGTATTTCTAGAAGAAAAAAATTAAGTTATTTTCTCCTATATTAAAAAAAACCAGTTATGTGGCATTTCAACAAATAACGTTAGAGTACACTAAGCAAATGCTTTCCACAATAGTATATATCCTCCTTTTTATATATTTGTGTCAAAATACGGATCTAATTTTCCAGATGTTATCTGTGAATACTGGAGCAACACTTGCATATTTAGTTCATGTTTGTTTCTGAGCTTAGACTATATGCATACTATGATCTGTGCAGACTTGTGATAAGAATGCCTGTTGCAAAAATACAGCCTCAATGGTTCTGCAAATGCATGCCTGAATAAAAGCTGTCAATAACAATTCATCAATATGTTTTACTGGCCAGTTTTTTTTTCTTCCAGCATATGCAGTTCCTGTAATGTGTTGTGATAATGCTGGTTTAAAATAGCTATGGTTCCAGTCAGTTCACATTAAGAGTAAACAAACAGACGGCTCACCAAAGGATAGATCTTCTTTTCTAATAACACAAATATGCCACAAGAACATACTTTCATAAATATGATCACTTTTTAAAATTACCTTACAATTACCTTAGAAAAGTCACTCTACCTATAATTTTTTTTTTTTAGTTGAGAGTTCTTAGAATGTTCAGACTGAATATAAGATTAAAAGTACCTTTTTTGCTGACTTGTAGGTTAAGAGAGAAGGAAAGAGACAACATATCTAAGCTTAATAACCATGAACACCAGCCAAGTAGTCATGTAGCAACTCCATCAATAAACTGTTCATAAATTTCCCTATGTAATTAGTTTTACTGAATGCTGACAGGTACTGTATATCCTATCTTTGAAAAGAAAATATCTGAAGGAAGAAAAGCAAGCTCTTATAACAAAGTTATATTAAGATGTTTAATGAACCACATATTATATAATATGCACATCAAACATTAAGTGAGGATGTTCCCAGGAAATATGTAGGAATAAAAGAAGGTTTATGATACAACCCTCATAAAATCTACCAAAATAAACAAAATGGGCAAGATACTTGAAATTAGAAAATAGCTTCAATCTTACACTCCAAACTTTAAGGACTATCTTCTAGGAACAGTAGAAACTGGACAAAATTGAAAGTACACTACAATTTGAGTGCTTTAGGAAGCAAATGGAGTAAATCTAGAAAATCACCAATTACATTTCCCATTTTGCAAAGAAGGGTGGAGGTAGAGACTAAATTAGAGAATGATGAAGAAATCTTTTCATTAAGAGTTGAATGTTGGCCAGGCGCGGTGGCTCACGCCTGTAATTCTAGCACTCTGGGAGGCCGAAGTGGGTGGATCATTTGAGCTCAGGAGTTTGAGACCAACCTGAGCAAGAGCGAGACCACGTCTCTACTAAAAACAGAAAGAAATTACTTGGACAGCTAAAAATACATAGAAAAAATTAGCTGGGCGTGGTGGCACATGCCTGTAGTCCCAGCTACTCAGGAGGCTGAGACAGGAGGATTGCTTTGATGACATAAAAGTTCAAAGTTTTACTGCCAAGCTAGTATGATAAAGAAGGTTGAACAACAAATAACAAAGTGGTTAAAAATATTTCTCAACATGTATAACTAAGGATTAATATTTCTAATATACAAAGAACTCTTACAAATCAATGGGAAAAGTAAAAACTGATTAGAACAATAGGATAAGTCCATTGTAATAACAATTCATGAAAGAATAAATATCAACATTAATATGAAAATAGCCTAACTCTAACCCACCTAATAATCAAATAAATTCAAAATAAAACACCATCATAATATCTTTTCTACCCATGAAATTGGTACAAATTAACAAGATTGATAATGCCTTATTATGGAAAGTTACAGGAAAATAATGTTCTCCTACACTGGAAGAATGTAAATTTGAATTTCCTTTTCAGAGTAACAACTTGGCATTTTATCAAAATTCTTTAAAAATATACACCTAACAATTGCACTTCTAAGAAGTTGTCTTAAGAAATTTAGACAAATAGACAAAAACAAATTATAAGAATCTTCCCTTCAAAATTGATTATAATAGCTCAAAACTGAAAGCAAGCTGAATGTTTTATTTATTCATGCATTCATTCAACAAATACTGTTACGTGTAGGCATTGTTGGTAAACCAGACAAAGTCTTGTTATCATGGTGTTCATGTTCTGATGTAGAAGCTATTATATACAATATATTAATACTATCAGGCAAAGGGGTGAGGAGATATTTTAATAGTGCGATCTGGGAGGACCTCTCCATAGAAGTGACATTTTATAAAAAAAAATTCAGAATAGACATTTGAACAGAGACCTTGTAGAAAACCCAGAGATGTGCTCCCACAGATCCCTTTTCAAAGAAGCACTTGCTGCCCAACAAGGCAGAGACTTTGTTTTGTTCAGTTTATCCTTAGCTCTAAGCACTTACCTTTATGTTTGACACATAAAGAACTGAAAACAATCAAGATATTTCATTAAGAATTATGAATTCAATATTATGTAGATTCAGAATACTTGGGCAACCTTTGCATGCAAAATCTATACTTTGATGTTGGCCGGGCGCGGTGGCTCACGCCTGAAATCCTAGCACTCTGGGAGGCCGAGGCGGGTGGATCACTCAAGGTCAGGAGTTTGAAACCAGCCTGAGCAAGAGCGGGACCTCGTCTCTACTATAAATAGAAAGAAATTAATTGAACAACTAAAAATATATAGAAAAAATTAGCCGGGCATGGTGGCGCATGCCTGTAGTCCCAGCTACTTGAGAGGCTGAGGCAGTAGGATCACTTGAGCCCAGGAGTTTGAGGTTGCTGTGAGCTAGGCTGATGCCATGGCACTCACTCTAGACCGGGCAAGGGAGTGAGACTCTGTCTCAAAAAGAAAAAAAACCTATAATTTGATGTTGTATTATTTCCCCCTTGGGCTGCATTTGCTTCTCGGTTCAGTCTTGGACCTTTCCCAGGACTCTACTGAATGCACTGAATTGCTGGAGTGACCAGAAAAGTATCCCTCTGGTCTGTCCTCTTTGGACTGTCATCTTTCCACTCCGATGTCACTAGCTTCATTGCCCTAGTTACTTAACCAATAATCTTGGTATTTTGGACTTCTGGGAAGCATCACTTTTGGCAGGAGAGGTTGCCTTGTAGTCATATTTTCCACCAAATACACAACCCTCTCTGATATTACAAGAGGCATTGTAATTTAACTACTTTCTCTCAAATAGATCAGTTTCTTTCTTTTTTTTTTTTCCTTTCAATTGTCTTTGTTCAGAAAATAACTTCCAATTTTTGTTGTATCCTTCAATGGCTTGATTGCTTACACAATCATCCAAACTCTTTCCTCATATAATTCTTATATAATTCAGAAGTGTTAGAATTAAATAACCTAAAATTAATCAATATTTATTGAGTACCTAGTACAACTAAGAAACGTGTTAAGTAATTAGAGACATACCCAAATAACATAATAAGCATTAATCTTCAATTAGCTGCTATATAGTTGAAGTATCCAAACAAAATTAGAGATATCAAGTCCCCCACTGGGACAGTAATAACTGCTGATTACCCAATTTAGGGTCAAATATAAAACATGTGGTTAAATTTTTTTGAGCATTTTTTTTGCTTGATTTGGACAAGAAATTTGAGCAATTCCATTTGTTGCACTGAAAATTAGTGAATTAGAAATTCATCATTATCATTAGCAAAACAACAACAGCAGCAAAAAGTGTTAAGTTTAACAGCCTCAACATAGGCAGTGACCTGTCATTTTTAATTTTAAAAAACGATGATCTACTGAATGAACCTAATATGCTTTGTGCCTAAGTCTCTGTTTCAAATGATTATTAATTGATATTTTTGCCTTTCTACACATTTCCAGATGCCTTACACACAATCCATCTTTAATCTATGACTTGAATTGAATCTTATGGGAAGTCATTTTGGGAGACAATGCAGGTGGAATTGGAACCGCCTACTAATGATCTCCTAAATGTTTCACTTGGTTTACATATTCATGTTTACACATATAAATTTTATAGTATAATTATTAAATCGTAAGTCAAAGAAAAATGATGAATTTGGGGATCGCGTTTTTTAATGTCTGTGTTTTTGTTCCTTCAGAAAAATGGGAATAGTAGTAAACTTTTTCTCTTCTAAAGGAAAGGTTGTAAGAATAAATTTTTAAAAAATCTGTAAAAGAGCTTTGCATTATTCAGAAGCAAAATATTAATGTTGTTATTAGTGGGCACAGGCAAACATAGCAAACAACATTGAGAATTTAGAGATAAACTAGATATTACACTATTAAAATGAGATTAATAAAAAAAATCAACCTGTGGTTGATGATATTAACCACTTCTAGAAATTATCCTGTCTATAGCCAGACCACCCTGAATGTGCCTGATCTCGTTAGAAGTTATTCCTTCCATGCCTTAGGGTATAGTTTACTAATACTGTTGGATTAAGTTATTTCCTGAATTAAATCAAGGTCCAGATTATTTCTGTGAATCTAATCAAAACATTCCTTGAAAAACTGTAACCTAATTGATTGTATTTTAACAAACAATAGTATTGTGCTTTCCTAATAAAGTCATTTTTTTCCCTATGGTAACTATTTCATACTTGTCACTCCTTCCAAAGGGAATAGATTGAAACACATATCCCTTCCATGATAAAACTGAAACTGTGGTTCTATTCTTTGTGCTCCGGCATTGAAAGATACTCCCAAAGGTTTACAACCCTCAAAACATAATTCAAGCGCCCTAACATTTCATTGCTGGCACTCACAACCCTAAGACCTAAACCCTCGAGGTAGGGGAGGAAAATCTTAGCCCAGGAGCAGTACATTTTTGCCCTTATGATGTTTGTACAGGCAGAGAAAAATCTGAAACTCAGCAGTCTCGAGCTTTCAGATATTGGGACATCATCTGCTTATGGTTTGGAAGAAGATAAGCTAAATATTGTCTTGGCTGGAGAGCAAGACTGTAGAAATGACTGCTCTATTTAAACTGGGTAAAGCAGCTACTTCAAGAGGACTCTGGGATGTTAACTGATGTTAGTGCTTAGGGGCAAAGGCTCATCTAGGGCTACTGAGAGGAGTCTATCACTTTTACATACTTTTAAGTCCACTTAGCAACTCATTAGAAGACATTTAACATTTAAATCCTCACTGCATAGAGACTGTCAAGAAGTAACATAACTCCTAGTACATCACCACAAAAGACACGCTCTTCTAATCAATCAGCTCATCATATTTAACCATAATTTAATCATCGCTACAAAGTAATTTGTTTATAATTATCAGACTTATGAAATTGGCTTCCCGAATCCATGCCATCACAAAAGGAGAAAGATCCACCCCTGCAACCTCCTCCTTTTCTTTGCCAAAGGCAAATTATTCCTTCGAAGGGGATTTTACAGTACTTCCTTTGGTGGAACAATTCTCAAATCTTCCCTCACCAACTGACTCCTTAACTTCACTTGTAACTCTCATCAGTAAGAAAACAGAGCTATCACAGGGACATCCTTCCTGATAGCTTCACAAGCTGATCTGCCAGGCCCCACTTGTGCCCATCTTTCCTGCCTTCCCTCTTTTATTCCCAGAGAAGTGCTCTGTTCCCATCAAAGTCTTCATCTTGTACTGTGGAACCTCTTTATTCTCTTGCCAAAGACTTCCTTCCTTCTTTTCTTTAACTCTTCTTTCTCCTTCACTATAAATCTTTCTCTTTCTACAAGATCATTTCTATCAACAAAGGAACATGTTCTCTTTATCTCCTCTCTTGAGAAAAGAAAAACATCTCTTCCTTGACCCCAGTCTTCTGCTGATCTTCATATTTATTCATCACTCCTCAGGTTAAAGTTTTACAAATACATTGCCTTCATTTATTGGGTCCATTTTACCCTTCAACCCACTTCATATGTGTTGGAATTGCTCTTATCAAAATTATTAACTTTATTTATAATGCCAAATAAAATGGATACTTTTTCTCTTGTTTGACCTCCTAGCCAAATTCAACACTGTTCTCCATATTTCATGGGGCTGCTCTCTGGGCTTTCCAGGGGTGGTACTTGTCTAGCTTTCTAAACTCTTTATTCTCAAGTTACCTGGATGCTCATCCTCTAAATTTGGAATTCCTCAGGTTCAACCATTACCTGCTTTTAAGCCATATCTGCATGCTGATGACTCCAAAATTTAGTTTCTTAGTTCTCTCTTCTGACCTCTAGACTCATATCCAACTATTCTCTTGACATCTCCATTAACGTACCTAACACACATTTCAAACATGAGGCAGGCTGAATAATGTCCACATTCCCTAAGATGTCTATGTTGTAATTCTCAGAACTTGTGACTATATTACCTTACATAGCAGAAGAGACTTTGCAGGTATGATTACGCTAAGGATCTTGAGATGGGAAGATTATCCTGGCTTATCTTGATAATCACAGGGGTCTTTTTAAGAGGGAGGCAAGAGGCCCAAAGTCAGACAAGGTACACGACCATGAAGTAGAGGGAGAAAAGAGAATGTGATACAAGATCACAAGCCAAGGAATAAGAGCAGCCACTAGATGTTGGAAAAGGGGAAAAATAGATCCTCCCTTAGAGCCTCCAGAAAGAACCAACCCTGCTGACACTTGACTTTAGCTTGATGAGACTGATTTTGGACTTCTAACTTTCAGAACTGCAAGATAATACACTGGTGTTGCTTTGAATCATTAAGTATGTGGTAATTTGTTAAAGAATCAATACAAAATAAATATGGTTCTCAATGTCTGAAACTGGGTTTTTAATCCATCCCAAAACTTGTTCCTCTGTAGTCTAAACTAACCCAGTAAATAACTCATTGTCTACTTAGTTGCTCAAATTAAAAACCAAAGAATCACCATTGATTCTTTTTTTCCGTCACCATCTGCTCCAATTCATTAACAATTCCTATAAATTTTAAAGTGTATCTCAAATGTATATATTTCTTTCCCTCTCCCCTGTGACCACCTTTGTCTAAGTCATCATTATTTCTCTCCTAGAGGACTTAAATAACCTTTTGAAAATAATTTCTTAGAGGAAATTTCAAATATACACAAGATAAAGAAAATAGTGTATAATCAACCTCATGCATGCATAATCCTGCTATAACAGTTGTCAGCATTATATGGATCTTCTTTCTTCTCTCACCCCTCCTTTCTTTCCTGAAGTATTTTAAAGAAAATCTCACATATCATGTCATTTCACTCATAAATACTTTCTGATGTATCTTTGATAAGAATATTATTTTAAGAACCTCTTTGCTATTTTATTAACTTAAAAATGAATAATTCTTAACATTTTTGATACAGTCCATATTTGAATTTTCCTTGTTGCTTCAAACATGATTTTTATGAATGGTTTATTTGAATCAGAGTCAATTAAGACCTAGTCAAACTAGGTCTTAATATTGCATTCAGTTGTTATGTTTCTTAAGATTATTTTATTCTATAACAATTCCCTCCTAACACCACCACAGTTTATGTGCCATTGATTTGCTGAGGAAATTGAGTCATTGCATTTCTATAGAATTCTCACATTCTAGAGTTGGCTGATTGCTTCCTCTTCGTGTTATTTAACTTATTCCTCCATTCCCTATATTTCCCATAAATCTAGAGATTTAATTAGATTCAGCTTCAATATTTTAGGTAAGAATACTTCATGGGTGATATTATGTATACTCCTTGTTGCAATCATCATATTTTAAGATACACGGAAACTGTTTTTCCCATTTTTAGTGAATAGCTCAATTGATGGGTTCTGAGCACGTCAGCCTGATTCCTTCATCATATAATTCTCCACTAACCACTCTCCTCCTGGTTTTAGCAGCTATGTGTGATCACTGAAGCGACCAATTACAAGTTGCAAAATGGCGATCTTCTAATTTTATCAGTCCTACTGCCTTATTTGCTGAATAAATAGGAACTTTCCCTCACCAGCTATTGGTTACCCTGAAATACATCTTATAAAGGAAGGGAAAAACATATATTCTTTCTCTTCTTTAATTTGTCAGTTAAATAAATTGTGTGTTTAAATGTTTATAATAAAGTTCATAGAGTTTATGTATTTGACTTGTTTCAATCCATGCAATAGCTTCTTTTAAAAATTGAGATATGACTTACATACAAAATAGCTTTACACTACATACAAGCTTTACACAGTTAATGTACACATTTTGATGCATTTGAATATAAGTATGCACCTGTGAAACTGTCACCATACATGATGCCCTAAACTCAATTATCATCTCTTAAAGTTTCCTCCCTCATTTTTTTTAAAAGAAAACACAGATCTACCATTTTACCAAAATATCTTAAGCATACAATACATTACTGTTAACTATATGCACTATGTTGCACAGCAGATCTCCAGGATTTTTTCATCTTGCATAAGTGAAACTACGTACTCTTTGATCAACACCTTTCCAATTCCCCCTCCCCTTACCCCCTGATAACCATCACTCAAGTCTCTGCTTCTTTGAATTTAGCTATTATCCATGCAATAGCTTCTTAGCCGATGTCCTTGCTTCTATTGTTACCCCTTTCCAATCCATTATTAACATAACATACGGGTTGATCTTAAGAAAAAAAAGTAAATCAGATTATTGCTCTCCTCTGTTTAAATTTTTCCATATTTTCCTTTTGATCTGAAATAACATCCAAATTCTTTACCATTGCTTACAAGCCCTAATTTGGCCCCTGCCTATCTTTCCAAGCCCATTGCATTACATTGTCATTCTCGATTTGGCCTTCAGTTCCTGGCCAATGTGGAGACTATTTTCTAGCCAGTTCCTGGAAAATCCATCTCTTTCCTATTTCCGGTCTTCTTCTCTTGATGTTCCATCTGCATGAAATGCTCTTCCTCCAGATCTTTGAATACTTATGTTTTTCTCATTCTTAAAATTTCGGCTCAAATGTTATCTCTGCAAAGAGGACTTCTCACACCACCAGATCTAAAGTTGCTTTCTCCAGTTATTGTCTACCTCATCTTTCACAAGTCCTTTCAAGGCACTTTATAATATACATTTATCTTCTTTTCTCTTACTTCCCTCCCTCCTTTTCTATCTTGCTTTCATCTTTCTTCCTACCTTGTTGTGTAAGTCATTCATAAGAATATGAGCTCTACCAGGGCAAGAGATTTTTGTCCAATTTGTTTATTATCATATCTCTGCTGTCCTAGAGCTAGCAGGTACTCAATAAATGTGTATTGAAAGAATTATATAATAGAATATATATTGGTGAATGTGGCAATATGTTTAATAATATATATTATTGATTCTTGAAAATTTCCCTTCAGTAGCATAGAATCATAACATAGAATCTATGGAAAGATGAAAAGAATTGAAAATGTTCATTACTAGAGGCAGCTCTACATCTTTCTAGATAGTTATTTTACCTTTCTGTGCCTCAGTTTCCTACCTGTAAAATGGTGTTAATGACATTACTATCTTTATGATTGTTGGAAAGATTAAATTATTTGGACTGTAAAGCACATATAATGATTTCTGGCACAGAGAAAATGCTCAATAAATATTAGCTATTATTATTCATTGCTTTATGCAATCATCCTTATAACCTTATAATCAGCTAATATTTATTAAATATTTTGCTAAACAAAATGTATTGTGAAGAAAACAAATATGGTTTCTGTCTCCTGAAGCTTAAATTGTTGTAGGAAAGAAAAGTAAATGAAATAATTGCATATTGTATAAAATGATATGAATTAAATAGAGTACTTTGATAAATTGTAATCATGGAAGGGGCATGTATACTTGAGTGGATAGGGCTGTGTGTCTGGGAAAATGACATTTAAGCTTAGACCTAAAGAATGAGGAAGATTAATTCCTGGTAAGAGTGTTCTAAGTAAAGAACATATGTGGAAGCCGTTGCCCAAAGAGGTTGGCATATCCTGGGCACTACCAGAAGACTGGTGTGACTTTAGTGTCCTACGCAGGGCAGAGAAGTAGATGAGGTTTTGGGGGAAGGAGAATGGAGATGAGATCAGATAGGGTAAGATCTTGCGGATCATGGTGTGAGCTCTAGATTTTATTTATGTCCACTGGGAAGATAGTAAGTAATCTAGGAAGCTATTGTGATTGGCTTGGTCAGAGGAAATGGTGGCATAGACTAAGGGGATGGCAGTGATGATGAAGAGTAAATGATTTCAAAATATATGGCAGTAAACCCCTCCATATTTGCAATGGATCAGATGTGGGGGAAGAAATAATGTGGGAGTTAAGACTGACATCTAATTTCTGGCTTGAAAAAAGGGGTGAATGGGAGGGCTGTTGCACATACTGAGATAAGAAAGTTCTGTGAAAAAGCCAGTAATAGGTGAGGATAAGACAAATAGACCAATATCGTAGGAAAAAAAAAAAAGGGCCCTCATACTTGTTCATTGTAATAACTTGAGAGAAAAGGAGTTTCCAAAACAAAATATGAGTTTTCTGAAAATTTAGAATAGGAAAATATTTCAGCAAGTATTTAACTGGTTTTATATTTGAAATATCAAATCTAGTGCCCAAGTCATATTGCTACACTGACTGAGGCAGCACCAGAACATGTTATTATGACAGCACATTTATTCTTCTAAAAGTTAAGCAGTTTTCAGTATTTCCATTATAAACTTCAGTTTCCAAGGCTTTATAACTTGGCTATTTTAAAATCACATCACGCTGAAACTTGCAAGTAATAAAACATTTTAAAAAATAGATTTAATGCATTTTTGTCAACCTCTAGTTAAAATATTGCCTAATTGTACTGAGATAAAGTGACTTTTAGTAAATATATTGAGACAAATGTTTAATTAAAAACGTTTTTTATTTTAAAATTTCTGGAAATAATTATACTTTATAATAATGTCATATTTTGTATGTATAGATTAGACATGATGGACCACAAACATTATACTGAAGCAATTATAACACATTATACCAGAAGTTGGCATATGAACTGCAGTTTTAGATGAAGTTCTTTCCAATAAAATTTGCTGTGAATTGGTTAAGGTTTTTCTGAGGAACAATAATGTGTTCAATTCTGTTTTATAAGGAGATACTCTATTATTTTGCCAGGCAGAATTTACTCTCAAAGTTAGTGTTCAATTAAAAATATACCATCTTCAGCTTGGGATACAATATCTTGATTTCCTTTTAGTCATGGAATTTATTAATATATAAATGTTCACCTAAGTTAAGTTGATCTAAGGCCTTGTGTAAAACTGGTTCAGTCAGGAAATCTTCCTCAAAGTATTAAAAACACTTTCTCCCTTAGGAGGAAGCCAAAGAAACAGAAAATGTTACATAATAAAAACAATCAAGTACTAAATACTAGGCAAAATAAGGAATGCAAAGATGACTAAGAAATGTGCCCTGCCCTTAGGGGACAATAAAACTAAACCAAAGCAGACAGAGGCAAGGCCCAAAAGAGTAGAGCAGATAAACCCTAAGGTGAGACTCTGAAGGGATTTGTTTCAACAGAGACATGAGGAAATACTTAGCATGAGAGATAACATTCAAGAAGGATCTCAAAGGATGGACATGGGAAGGGAAGGTGAGCTGGACATTCTAAACAGGCATGGCAGCATGAGCAAAGTGATGGAAGTAAGGAATTGCGTGATATTTACTGGGATGATATTTTTCAGGAATTGAGTCATATTTACCCAATAGGTGGTGTGTTTTGAGCATTTCTAAAACGTGTGGATGTGCATTTGTGCTTATGTGCGTATTTGACTAACAGGGTAAATTAGATGAATGCAAAATGGATTCCACTGAGTAGGTTCCTTGATGACTAAATTCAATTCAAGGAAAACATTTTCATATTGGGGGATTTTCTCACAGATTCCTCTTTGTAGTTATAAAAATATTCCAATATAATATGTAAAAAACTGTTACCATATATTTTTAAATGGCATTGGAAACATAATCCAAATGATTCAGTGTATTTAAAACACCTATCCCCTTTTGTTTGGAGAATTTGGGTCTTGGTTACAATTTCACTAAAGGAAATATCTGTGTGCACAGAAATAAGGTCCATAGGATGCACTTTCCCAGTCCATGTAAAATGTAAATTCAACAGTATTAAAAAAAATTTTTATCCAGTGGTTAATATGGCATACTATTTGGTCGATTATCTAATATATTTATTTTTTCAGGGCTATGTTCAAATTTTTAAAAAATTTGTAAACTTATCTGGAGATTAAGAGCAGTATCTGTAAATTTTAAAATAAATATTTATTAATAATAAAGAATAAGAAATACAAACATTTATTAAGAAAAAAATCAATTCTTTAAGAGAAGAGCAAATGTTAGACTGTCTTAGAAATAAATATTATTCATTACAAAGATTGCATCAGAGTTGGCATAGCTAGGAAAAGAACTGATAGAAACAATCATTTTTTGAATCAATAAGTATTAATGATGATAAATTTTGTTTATGCTGCTAGTTTGATTGTTAGATTCTTTTTTTTCTTGGGCGTTTTGTCTCATCTCCTATATCTACATTCTGAACATTCGCTGAGTTTCCAAACTCCAAACCTTTAGTGAGAACGTTTCTCATTTATGCTGTAGTCCACCATTGTTGTTTTGATCCTCTCCAACATTTAGCCATTTCTCTTGCACTCTTTTTTCTGACTTAAGACTTTTTTGTTTCTCTTTTTCCCCCCTTGATAAATCCACCTATTGCTGTTTTCCCATATATTTTCTTATATGTGGTTTTCTCCTTTTCTCCTATTTCACCTGCTATTAAACTTAAACTTTTTTATATTTTTGAAATGCTGAGATACTTTGTGAAAATCATTGATCCAACTTATGCTGGAAGTGAAATCCAGTAGTATTAATTAAATGAATTTTGTTAGTTTTATATTGAAAACAAAAGAATCTTTACTTAAAATTGTTAAAAAAAATCCATAAATTTCATAGGGATCAAATATCTAAATTTAAAAATTAAATAATGAATATGGGAGATAATTTGGGAGTATTCCTTAACAGTGGATTAGGAGAAGGCTTTTTAATTACAAAAGAAACTCAGAAGCAATAACAAACAAGATTAATAGATTTGGAGTAGTAAAAATAGAAAAGTTCTGGATAACCAAAAATTAATGAAGTAAAAAAAATTAAATGAAAGTATTACAGCACATGTAATAGACTACTCCTAATAAACAAAGAGCCCCCCAGTAGTCATAAAATCCAATTAGAGATAAGAGTAAAGCAAGCTATATAGTCACAGAAAAGGAAATGTAAACTGGCCAAGGCCAATAAATATAAGGAAAGAGGCTCAACCAACTAGGAGTTAGGGTAATAAAAATTAAAATAAGAAGCTAGTATTTTAAACCCATAAGATTAACAAAATAAGACTAATTAATAAAATCCAGGTGAGTGAGGGTATTAGGAAATGCGCTCTCTCATGTTTCATTGGGGAGAATATGAATTATATGAGCCTTTCAGAAAGGGACCTGCCAGGATTTACTAAAATGGAAGATAAGCAAATACCTAGGGAAATCTAGCCTAAAGATATGAAAATACCAGTACACAAGACAGTAAATTATGCATAACATAAATTTTCATATTGCTATTAGTAAAAGCAAGTTATATTTATATGTATTGACTTCCTGGGTACTTAGTACATGTATAATATATCAACCTGAAAAAATGTTTGTCAGAGTAACATCAACAATATGTTTATATATTTGTAAAATAATTACACAAATATTCATATATAAGTTTATATAGCAGAAAGATACACTGAACTGTGGAGAATAGAGGATTATTAAGTTTTTCCTTCTAAATATTTTTGTTTTCATTTGTACTTTATTAATGCAGCATCAACAAAAATATAATGAGCCAGGCATGGTGGCTTACGCCTATAATCCTAGCATTTTGGGAGGCCAATGCAGGAAGATCACTTGAGGTGAGGAGTTGAAGATGAGCCTGAGCAACATAGTGAGACTCTGTCTCTTCAAAAAATAGAAAGATAAGCTGAGTGTGGTGGTACATACCAGTAATCTCAGCTGCTCAGGAGGCTGAGGCAGGAAGATCGCTTGAGCCCAAGAGTTTGAGGTTGCAGTGAGCTGTGATGACACCATTGCACTCTAGCCCAGGCAACAGGGCAAGACTCTGCCAAAACAAAACAAAACAAAACAAAACAAAACACCTAATGAAGCAGGAGCATAAACAAAGCAAGTATATCTGAAACTATTCTAGAACGTAAAGGAATCCTACAAAGTATATTTATTACTATGGCCATATCCTATCAGTGCTCCACTTACATTCCTTTGTATTCTTTCCTTTTTCCCCCATATCTGTTCCCCCAGTGCTTTCATCTCACCCCTCAGCCCTGTACTGGCAACCCTTTGTTGGGGGACTGTCCTTAGGCTATGGACCCTGCTATGCACATTCACATAGGGAGCCAGGAAATACCTGAGAATATATGTCTTCCCTGGGACAGTCATTAACCAATGACTGATGGGTGAGAAGGTAGGAATATTCCAGATCTCTGGCTCCTAAATTGGAGACATTCTGAGGTGTGATCCATGATGTCTCCAGAGTATCTCTGTGTGCCTGGGCATTTCTTAGGACTTTGCTTGATAATCATGCTCTAGCCTGGCCTCCTTCCCTTCCTAGTCTCACTCGCCAGCTACCCTTCCACCATTTTCTGGGAACACTTTTTGATAAGCACTTTTAGATGTATCCTTATCTCAAGGTCGGCTTCTGGGATGATCTAAGACAATGACCAGCTTACAGACGTCACTTTCATTCTTCAGAGCCCAGGAATCATGCATATTACACACAGTACAAAAGGTTAGGTGCTCAGATTTTGAGGGTGAGTCCCAGGCTCTTCACTTTTTTACCCTGTGGGCTTGGGCAGGTCACCAAAATCCTTCATGCCTTTGTTTTCTCATCTGTAATATAGGATTGATAACATAACTACTTCGCAGAGCTATTTTGAGGTGTAAATAATGTACCAAACAAATGTGCATCTAACACATTAAGCCCTCAATAATGATTAAAAAGTTAACAAAGACACTTATCATGACTGCTTATCTATGTAGGCTGTGGCATATCTGACAAAAGGAGGCATTTCCTTTAAATGAAAATTTATGATAGATTTGGAGCCTTAGGATGAAAGGCACTCTTTATAGAACATTATTTTATTATGTATAACTCATATGAAGTAAACAAAGTTAAAACATCATTGATTTTAATGGAATTCTACACGGTTTGATTAATGTATCACTGTTGTAGAAAAACATTCTACATGCTGAGTAGTAGCGGGTGCATTAGAATATCGTTTGGTATAAAGTTTCAGCATACACTATTTTCACAATATATCCCTATGAATGCATTATCATGTGGTATAAAATAAATTAGATATAATGGATAAAAAATGAAAAATTATATCCCATTAACAACCATATTACATTGTTAGCACCGAATAATATATCATTTTAATGTCTTAAATAACTTTACTATTTATGGGGATGGTGCAATGACCACATCCTTTATTGGCCTTGTTTTACTTTTCAGAACTTTGTTTAAAGTAACTTAAGAATTCTATCTCCTCTCTATATAAGGACCTACCCTTCTGAAGCTTTACCATAATATTTTTCTTTGGCCCAATGCCTTGGAATTACTTTACATGTGAACCTATCTTAAAATAATGCCTGCGCTCTGAAAATCTCCTTGGTTGGGGTTTCAAGCAAAGCTAGCTGATATTTAACTCTATTTATTACAAACAGCACATTTCCTGGTGATTTCCAATTTCATGTCATATTAAAATCCTCTTGTTGTAATTGCTGTCATTCTCTCCTTGTTTTCCTCTAATTATTCTGACTAGAGTAAATTCTCAATTATTCAGGGACTGTATATTTAATCTGGGGATTTTTCAAATCCTCTCTTTTTAATTCTATCTTTTACTGTACATTCTTAGGCATTTAAATGTTTCCTATTTTTATAATTTCACCAGATGATAAATGATGGTAGAATGAGAAGTTCACATTAAAATAAGCACTTTGCTATTTCAATAAAAATTCCCAGTAAAAAGTCTGATTCCAGTGAATGTATGAAATAAAAATTTTAACCCTTCATGGATCTTAATCCTTTCTCCATTACCACATATAACTTAAAGTTGAAACTCTACATTTTGTTCTAATAATAATTTTATAATATAATTAGTACATGTACTTAATATATAATATATAACATAATTTTGCCAAGAGCAAAGCTGCAAGCATTTAAAAAAAGGCCTAATAGTCATGTCACTCCATACCACCATTACTAAACTGCACATGGCTTAAAATAATGGGGTTGGAAGGTTTTGTTCACAAATTTGAGAGGATTAAGTAGTTCTTACATAGAAAAGTTCTTGCATAGGTTTGAAATTAAGCTAAAAAGAGAGGTTAAGGACAATGTCAAATACCAAAATAAGCAACAATTTATAATCAATCAAAACACTCAGTTATTTTATAAGCTCAAGATTTAAGAAAAAAAATTTACACTAAGGAATTTGTGATATAGGCAGAATGTGTATGCATGGGGATCCTAATCTTCATTCATATGCTTCTCTCACTAACTTCAGGCTTCCTTGGTCCCAGGATGTTTTTATGCTGTCTTGAGACTGTGGAAAAACAGCTACTGTCCCCAATCCATTCTATTCAACCACACCCTTAACTCACGTTGCTAAACTCAACTATTTTCCTTCCACTCCACATGTCAGAATTTGTATTCCCCCTTCCTATTGACTTTCATGTTGACCAAAATAATAAAATAAATTCATAGTAAAGTGTGGTTACAGCCACCTGTAACCATTTCTTCTCTTCAGGAAAATTTGCATTGAAAAGAAAAGATCATTAAACCCAATGGAACGTTGAATTACTTTAATTTCTGGAAATTGAACAAAGGGCAGAATGTTCAGCTACAAAGCATGTTTCTGTAAAATAAATGAACTCAACTGGTAAGTATAAGAATGATGTCAGTATATAATGTGGAAGTTGGTTGATTCATGTGATAATCCTAGTAATATTTAGCACCAATAGGTAACAGCCACTGAACAGGAAGCACATTGATACAGTCGCATACAGCAAGCCAAAGAGGAATATACTACACCCTACGTTCCTATTGGCCACCCTCTGTATTGGAAATGTTTATTAAACCCTCTCCCCATCTTTGTGAATTTTATTTTGTTTGTATAAGTAATCCTTATTTCCTTCTGTCAAGCTATCTATACTTTATTTACTGTAGTGCTTATTTATTAGGAATTTATCTTTTTTAACCATTACTATTTTTATTAGAAAAGTAGTATTTTGTTACTAGTATTTTGTACTAGTATTTTGTACTACTATTTTGTTTAGTAGTATTTTGTTAGTATTCTTGGTTGCAAAGTAACATAAGTCCACCCAACGTATTTTTGCCTTTAAGCTGTTATTTTTACTGAACAGTTTTGTAGAATGTGAGGGTTTTTCACAAACATGTATCACATGATTGCGGGAATACCTGTAAAGCATTTTAAAAAGTGTGGAGAGAATTTTTCATTCTATTCCACCTTCTTTCTGTTTGTGCTTCCTTTTCTTGTAGGGAGCAACCTGGAGAGAGAAAAGGAGGAATTTTTTTTTTTTTTCTCTCAGCTATCTATATTCTAAGTGTCTGCTTTAAGTGTTTAAAGCTACTCAATCAACTGGAATCTTCACCTGTCTTCCCCTACAGTTATTATCAATAATGATGCATTTAATTATCAAAGGTTCCAACGGAGCACAATTCCATTGTTATTGGTCATGTCTTAATTTTTATCAAAATTCTCTTAGTGTTTAACGAGGCCCCAGTGTCTTTGTTTCAAATGTCTTTTCCTACAAGCAGGTATGGCATTTTGAGAAACAGTCTCATTATATCATTTTCCTCCTTATCATCATTTAAACTGTTCTGACACATTTTTGGAAAAGGTTTAGAAGTCTACAACTCTCCTTTACCGTTGTGTTTAATCAGATTTAATCAGGGTCTGTTCCAGGCTTAGAAAAAGCTACAGAACATTCAAAGTTTCCTTAAATTGTCTACATGTCTCAGTTTTCACATAATCAGAATCCTGATTCTATAAAATGTAAAATGCTATAAAGTTGGCTAACAGGATGGGATCAAATCAACTATCCATCCACATGAATGATTTGGGACACCAACCTTTGTAGGAAATAAAGGGGACATGGTTCAGAGCCCTCTGGTCCTTTCTCTAACCTCCTTACCCTCAGAGCTTCTGCACGTTTTCAGAAAGTAGGAAAATATTTTCAAGCCAAAAGAGAGAGAGAGAGAGAGAGAGAGAGAGAGAGAGAGAGAGAGAACAAGGTTACATAAATTCCAACAAAAATGTAATACTTATTATAAATGAGAGAAATATAGATCAAGAAAAAAATTGGAATATAGAAGTAGAGCCAGATATAAAGCTAAAAAAAGCACAAGCACAGCATAAATTTGGCTCAGCTCTCTAGTAGCCAATGTGAGAAGGAAGGGTCAACTATCCAATATATTATGTCCATTAGCTGAAACAAACCAGTTATGTAGACATGGATTTTTTTTTTTGGAACTAATATCAGAGAATTTTTTCCTAAGGATTTCATAATCTATATGGTAAGTGATATTTTTGCACTTGGAAGAAGTTTTAAGGGTAAGAGGGTGGGCTTCTCAACTCTGCTTCAATAGAGGTTAAGATTTAGTTGGAATAAAGTCTTTCCAGGCTAGAGAATGTATGAAAATCATTGATATGGGTAATTTTATTTTCCCTACTGTATAGTCCTTTGAGGGTAGAATATGATTATCATAGAACTTAAATGTTTTATAGTTGGTATTTATGAAATCATTACATAAATGAATAAATGCATAAAAAGATGCACATGTGGGAGGAGAGGGGCCTCACTGTCTCTAAATGCTTCCTAAGATTCATCTCTCCTGAGCACTGGGTAACATGAAGTGTGAGAATACTATTAAATAATAGGGCTAGTCATAAGCAAAACATGAAGCAGCTTTGTTTGCTGGAAGTGTCTTTCACATTCACCTTTTTTGAACTCCTTTTGCCCACTTTTAGCCTCATCAGATGCCTCTCAGCTCTCCAGCACCAAGTATCTATGGCCAGAATGGCATAGTGTTTATCTACCTTTACTACTGTGTTGAGGATTCAGTTTTCTGGGGGCCTCAGAAAGAGTACTACATTTAATTAGGGAAATGGTTCTCTGTTAGGGAAATGGTTCTAGGGGATATCTCAATGAGTGCATAGTATTTGTCAACCTTGAGATCCTATGTATACTTGAAGTGGTTCTTTGAGGCCTATGAGATACATCTTCAATGAGACTTCCTGAGGCTGAGGACTTTCCCTTTCTTTCATTCGTCAAATGATAAAAACTGTTGTCATCCATTCAGAAGGTATGTACTTTTCTGTTTTTAATTAAAACACGTAGGATTTGGCTGTCCTGGTGGTGGCTCACGCCTGTAATCCTAGAACTTTGGGAGACTGAGGCTGGAGGATTGATTGAGGCCAGGAGTTCGAGACCAGCCTGAACAAGAGTGAGACCCCAACCACCTCCCGACCGTCACTACAAAAAAGAGAAAAATTAGCCAGGTGTGGTGGCATGCACCTGCAGTCCCAGGTATTTTGGAGGCTGAGGCAGGAGGGTTGCTTGAGCCCAGCAGTTTGAGGTTGCAGTGACCTATGATGACACCACTGCATTCTAGCCCAGGAGAGAGTGAGACCCTGTCTCAAAAAAATAAACCAAAAAACCTCATGCAGGCTTAATATAATAAAAAAAAAAAAGTGAATTTTTTTGGTGGGTTAGAAATTAAAAGACTTGTGTTCAAGATTCAACTGCCAAGGATTAGCTATGTATCGTCTGGCAAGTCCTTCAATATGTATAACTCTTGTTCCTACGATGTAAAATGAAGGTAATTACCGGCCCTTTCTAACACCAAGACCATTCTGAGTTTTAGCCCATTATTGCCCATTTTACTTACTAGTTTATCTTATGAATATATCTATGTGAAAGCAGAAACTGTGTTTTATTGGTTTGTATCCTAAATGCTTATTATCTCAATGACTTTTACATTGTACACTCAATAAAATGTCCATTGGTCCAGTGAATTAATGAAAATATTTGGAAAATTTCACAGTGCTGAATAAATGTTAAGCCATTTGAAGGAAGCAGGCAGAACTTTACCATGTTTCCCTCTTCTTTGGGCCTGGTAGTTCCTGTCTATGGCCCTAATGGCCCCAAGCAATCAGTATCAGTCCATATAGACAGGCTGGACAGTGCTGGGATGTTGGCACATCTTACACTTTCATCCTTCTGGAAGTGTTCCCACTCCGAAGATCTTGGGTTTCCTTTAGATCATCTGGTGTCCAGTGTCATACATTGATCCTCACGTACAGCCATGCTGATACTGTTGAACAATACCTGCAAAAATATCAAAATGCTGAATATTTTATTCTGTAGCACATTTTATACATATCCAAATGCTCCAGGTTTGCATAACTATTCCATAATTACAACACTGAGGAGTTATTGAGATATTATGTATCAGACTCTAGTCACATGTATTAACTTATTGTATTCTCACATTTCTAGGAAGTAGGTACTATTGTTATCTCCATTTTGCACATGAGAGCTTTGGAAAAAAAGAGGTTAAGTATTTGCTCAAAGTCACACTTGAAGAGTGGTAAGGCTTAGATTCCTGTATGGGCTGTTTTGGCTCCAAAGTTCATACTCTTAACCATTATGTTATCCTAGCTTTTGACTATTTGGTTAAGTAGCTACATTTTTTTTGACAATTCATTTTTCTTTTGGGAAAGAGTAACAAAAATTTTGAAGCGTAGTTTGTTTAATTACGAAATATCCACCTTTCCTTCTGTAGTTTCCCAAGTTTTAACTGAGGTTCTTTTGTGTGCTTATATCGGCAATGAGAACTCTATAGTACTCATATTTATAAAATATATAAAAAATAGAATTTGGAAGGTTTTCATTTGCCCATACAGTAAAGGGTTATAGAGTTCTTAAAAAAACAAACAAAACCACCAGAAATCTACTCAAAATCGCACAAGAAAACTCTAAATAAATGTTTCACTTAACATATAGATGACCCTAAAATAAGGAGCTATTTTTCTTTGCCTCTAGCTTAAACCAAGTCTAGCTTGCTATGACGGTAGGATTTACATAACTATCCTGACAGCAAAATGCTAACATAATTATAACTGTACTGCTTGCTGTTCAATTATCTTATAAAGCTGATGATTTTATACATGTATGCCTTCCTTCATAATGAAATATCTCATGTGTTAACACCAAATTTTAGCAAATTAGTTATAATACTTAAATATGCAGTGAATAAAAGGGCAAAAAAATCCAGTTATAATAAATAAAATATTAGAGTACTTCAAAACACGTTTTTCACACCTATTTTCTATTGGCATACAAAAGCTACTAGTATGTAAAAACCATACATTAAGCATAAACTGTCCTGAAGTTATATATTGAAGGGGTTGTAACCCTTTTCCTAAGAACTGATAATATTAAAAAGGCAAAAGCATCATACCTCATAGATAATACACAAGACTTCATCTATGAAAAGTAAGAATGTCAATGTTTTATTTGCTACAGGGCTCCTTAGGGAAACATCAGTGAAATAAATTTGATAACATGACTCACACTTCATTACAAGTGATTTTCCTAAATTCACAACTTTCACATTTGGTTGAGCTAAAAAGATAAAAAAAAAACAAACTAAAAAAGGAACTTTCACTACTTGTAAGTAGGCCAAGTCACATGATCCCTATAAATGAGAGTTTAAATGAGAATGAGAGCACTTTTCTAGCTGAGAAAATATTTTCCTTAATTAAGTGAGCTTAAATAATTTACCCATGGTGATGAATAAGCCCTTGGGATAGGTTCAGAAACCTCTTCTACCAACCTGTTTCATAGGAATTATACAAATATTTACTATGGAACATACATGAAACATTTTCTTGGTGGTCTTAATAGTAAACGTAAGAATTTCAAAGATCATACTACTTTGGTGTCTTTCAGGTCTTTTTCTCCTATATGTACCACCTGCATTTCTTAGATATGTTGTACAATTATATAAAGTCCGTTTTACTTAATGGATTAATGTGTTCAATCAATTTTAGCACCCTCAAAGTAGTAAGAGTAATGAGAACAGGGCTATTTAAATTGCTTCCTCATCTCCTCCCCTTCATTATCAGTATTGAAATTTATTTAGAAAACAATGAGGAAAAGGTACCATAGCCTAGAGGCACCTAGGGACAGAGAGAATTCAGAGACTGAGAAATCATGGCTCAGGAGAGATATAAAAGTCACATCGGAAATGTATGGAGTCTAAATGAACTTTTACCCTTTTCCCCAGCTTCATATTTAGAAAAGGTGTGAGGTGTCAGGAATGTGCATGGACCTTTTATCAACTGACATTTTCATTCGTGTTTATTTTTCCCACAAAACGAAAGAAATGGAAATACAAGTGCTTGGTACTACATGTTTCTGAGGCTTAAAGGACCATTAATAAGCACGTCGTATCCGTCGTTGAGGGGAATAACTTTTCAAAATAAACATCGCCAGAAGAATCTCCTCAAACAGACGCTGAAATCACTCTCCCTCCCCAGCCATGAGGGAAAAGAGAGACAAGAGATACCGCCCCCTACTTGCATGTGGGATCTCCCTTTCTCCTCCGACCTCCCTACCCTCTCCCACGTAGGTCAGGCTGCTCTGGGAGGCAGCTGGGAGAAAACGCAAAACTCAGTCTTCCATGGCAAAGTCTTTGGTCTTTTCCTCCTGGTCCCCCACTTTGTAGCGTAGCAGCACGCGCAGGCGACGGGGGTTGTCCCGGGAGGGCAGCAGCGTGATCTCTCCTGAAACTTCCGTGTCTTGCTCCACTTGTACGGGCTCGTTCAGGTAGAGGAGCGCCTGCTTCCAGTGTGTGGCCGGATGAAAAGGTGAGGTGGACAGCACCAGAGGTTTCTCTGAGTCCCCTCCAGGGAAGGTCACCTGGAACCAGATGGCAAAGCCGTGCATGGGCGCCGAGCCATAGCAGCTGCAGCGGAAGCGCCCGCCCACCCCAGCCACCAGCTCCTGCTCCAAGCCCGCGCGGGCCAGCTCGAGCTGAGCAAAGCGCTGCGGCCGGGCCAGCACATCCTCGCCGGACAGGCCCTGCACCACGATCTCCGAGTGGCCCATAAGGCAGCGCGTTGCGAAGCTCTCCAGGCAGCTCATATCCACACCGTAGTGCTGCTTCACCTGGCTCCAGAAGCCTAGGCGCCACTCCAGCATCTGGTCGCTGACGGGGGCTACGAAGAGCTCGGCGGAAGCTGGCAGGAGAATACCGCCCTCCTTCAGCCACTTGGTCCGCGCGTGGAGCACGGAGCTCAGCATGGACTCGTGCAGGAGTCCGTAGCCCATCCACTCGCTCACGATGGCATCCACCTGCTCCGGCAACTCCACTGTCTCCACTGGCCCCGGCAGGACGTGCACCCGGTCTTCCAGCCCGTTGAGCCGCACCACCTCCCGGGCCTGTTGCCAGATGGCGCTGGCCTCCACCGCGTACACGCGCCGGGCCCCGGCCTGGGCACAGAAGATGCTTAGAATGCCGGTGCCCGCGCCCACGTCCAGCACCGTCTTGCCCCGCAGTGCTGCCCAGTTCCGCAGGATGCCTAGGCGGTAGGCATCGGTGCGGACCCGGTCCGCGATCATCTCCTCGTGGACCGAAACGTCCGAGTAGCACTCGTAGTACAGCTGGTCCCGCTCCCGCTTAGTCCTCCTGGGTCGCTGCAGGGCCGCCTCCCGCTCCCCGCCATCTTCCTCCTCACTTCCCTCCCCTCCTTCGCCGCCGCCCCGCGACTCAACCTTTCTTTTCTTGGGCTGCGACATCTTGGCCGCCGCGGCCGGCTCCCGGCGGGCGTTGCGCGGCACGGCGCGGGCGCCGGGAAACGGGGGCTTCTGGGACTTGTAGTGCGCGCTCGCGTTCCTCACTTCCCGGTCGCTTGACGGTCTCCCAGCCCGACCCAACTCATACTGCTCCTTTGGTGTCTTGGCATCCGTTTTCTCTCCGCTCCTTTACCTGAATTTGCAATTCTTCAATCCCTCCCACCCCACCTATAATCTCCTCAGATCTCTGTTGCTTTCACTTCCTTCGTGAAGTAGACAGGCCCACTTAAGGCTAAAAATCCACTTTTGTCGCCTGTGCCGAACTCACAGGTTTACGCCACTGAGTTGTCATGGCGGTCTTACCTGGATGGTGCAACGGTTAAAGCTCTCCAGACGTGGCGACTTAGAAAGTGCACTATGCATTTCTGTTTTCAGTGGAGTTAGGGTGCAAAGAAGGTGTAAATGGAACAAAATAATAACCTAACAATACGAAACCTTGGTTCTGATTGCAATGTGATTGTTTTTTTTTATTTTTTATTTTTTTGAGATAGGGTCTGGCTTTGTTGCCCAGGTTGGAGTGTATTGGTGCGGTCATGGCTCACTGCAGCCTCAAACTCCTGGTCTCAAGCGATCTTCCCGTCTAGGCTTCACAAAGTTCTGGAACTTAAAAATGTGAGCCGCCTGGCTAATGTGACCATTCATTAATTGAATGATTTAGGGCAAATAATAGAACTTCCCTGGCCTTCAATTACCCATTCGCTCACCAGCAACAAGGAATCTTCATTGCAGTCAGTGAAGAACTATGTTCTGGTGTTTCTGCTTTCTATTTCAGGAGAATAGTTAGTTGGTTCTAGGTCCCGCTTTGATAATTCTGTGGGTCTTTAAAAAGTTAAGTCCTGGAAGGGTGTAGAACAAAGAGCTGTTAAAAAGCAACAGTGGTGTGATACAGTCAAACTCATTGCTAGGTGTATTGTAGTAACCAATTTTTTTTCTCTGAGAAGTAAAAGAATTTTTCCGCCCTTCTGATCACTTTTCCACTACAACTCATTTTTTTCCTGTGTCTCCTTGTCTGGACAAGATTGATACTCTCCTCTGTCCTATTTTTCTTACAGTCAACCATCAGCTGTTAATCTTTTCCCTTTTAGTTGTTCATAATGGAAATAAAATGTATTTTAAAAAATATGTGATGTCTATATGAGTGTCTGTATTCTTCACAAGATGAGAATACCGTTTTCTCCTAGCTTGGAAAAAAGATCACACAGAAGAAAATTGAATTTTATTTTCTTGTGGTCTTGAACTGTGTCCATTTAACCAATGGGCCTGCATTCCTTGTCAAGAAAATTTCCTTCACCCCATTCTATTAATCTTTCATTAATGGAATAGGTTTATTGATGTGGCATCCTCCACTGTACTTCTAACTCAAGACTCTCAGTCCTGGCTGCTCATTAGAATCCTCTAAGGAGCTTTTAAAAAATACCTATGCCTGGGTCTACCTCAGACCAATTAAATCAGAATCACTCCAGTGGAACCTGGGCATCTAGTTTTTAAAAGCTCTCCAGGGAATTCTAATGTGCAGCCAGGGTGAGAATCACTGTTTCTCACTAGAATAATCTTAGTTAAATTTTGCTTCATTATTTTCATTGTTTAAATTATATTTTTTCATTGTCCAAGGCTCAACTACTTACAGCTAAAAATCCCGAAGGCAGTTCTGTCTTTGTGCCTTGGCTCAATACCTTGTTTTAACAAAATTGAGACCCAGAGTAGAGCACGTGATTAGAGTTTAAATGTGACTACTTTAATACATTACTTTTAGGCTGTCACTTAGTATATTAGTTATATATACTTCTCCCATTTTTTCTTTCTTCAAAATGTCATCTCTTCATTTTAAATGAGTTCACTCAATTTTCAATTTGCTTCCTTGTGGTGTCTTTTAAGAAAATTCTGAATAGAGGTTTTGCTGGTTCTACCTCCAAAATATATCTTGAATTCATCTGCTTTTCTCCATTTTCATTGTCAAAACTCTAGTTTATTATTTATTTATTTTTGAGATAGAGTTTCACTCTGTTGCCCCAGCTAGAGTGCCGTCACGTCAGCCTGGCCCACAGCAACCTCAAACTCCTGGGCTCAAGCGATCCTCCTGCCTCAGCCTCCTGAGTAGCTGGGACTACAGGCATGTGCCACCATGCCTGGCTAATTTTTTGTATTTTTGGTAGAGACGGGGTCTCACTCTTGCTCAGGCTGGTCTCGAACTCCTGAGCTCAAACCATCCGCCCTCCTTGGCCTCCCAGAGTGCTAGGATTACAGGCGTGAGCCACCGCACGACCAGAAGCCTAGTTTAATCTTCCATCTTTACTTGCCTGGAAATCAGCCTCCTACGGGATCTCCAGCTTCTAATCACACCTCTATGTAATCCCTTCTCCACATAGCTGAAAGAATAAGCTGTTTAAAGACCCAAATTAGAGCATATCATTCTCTAGTAACTCCCCATTCCAGTTACTGAAACAATCCAGTACTTCAGTAACTTCCCATCTAATCTCATACCATTTTTCCCAACTCCTGATTGGGGTCAAGATAGATATATAGGCCTTTAGCAGAGCACAGTGGCTCATGCCTGTAATCCCAGTGACTTGGGAGGCTGAGGTGGGAGGATCACTTGAGGCCAGGAGTTTGAGACCAGCCTGGGCAGAGTCTAAAAAACGATAAGAAAAATAAGCTGGGTGTGGCGGCGCATGCCTGTAGGCCCAGATACTCAATATCTCGAGGCAAAAGGATTACTGGAGCCCAGGAGTTTGAGGCTGTAGTGAATTATAATCCTGTCACTGCACTCCAATCTGGGAGATAAGGGAAGACCTTATCTCTAATAAATAAATAAATTCTGGCCTTCCAGTGTTACATTTCTTTCCTGTGTCATGTCTTCAGTTATGCTCTTTCAGTGCCTGGAAAATTGTTTTTCCCCTTAACACTAATGGCTTCTTCTCATCCTTCAGGTTTCAACTTAGATGTTACGCCCTGAGAAAGGCCTTCTCTGGCTACTTTAAATGATATTTTCTAACCCAAGACACTATTTCCTTCCTAGCTTCTATTATTATCTGTATGTATTTAATTAATTTGTTTTCTATGCAATATAAACTCTAGGAGACCTGGACTTTTGTTTCCACACTGCTGTAGTCCCTAGCACTAGAATAGAACCTGGCACATAGAAAGTGCTCAATAGACAGTCTTGAAAAAAGACTATTGTGGATGCACAAATTGTTATACATGGAAGAAGAAGCAGAGAGAGTTTTGCTTTTTTTGTTCATTGTGACAATGCGACTCTGGTAAACTCTGAGATAAATCCAGGTATAGATCAAATATAGAATGCTCCCAGAAATGAGAAGTTTCATTTTTAAATGCTCTTAACTCTTCTAGATAGAATAATGGTAACCCCCAAGTATTATACACCAGGGTAGAGAAGAAAAGGCTTATTACACTTTCCTTTCTGCACTTTGGCTTGTTATAGAGAGGGAGTTGTTTACTGATCTTTTCTACAACACAGAGTTGTTTAAACAGGAATAGGACCTACATCACAGTCCTTCCTTAAGCACTGCAGCTCAGCAGCAAAACACCTGCACACCTGGATGGGAGAAGAGTTGGAGCTGTGCTGGCCGAGCATTCCTTGTGTTTCCATCTCAGCGGTCTGCTTGCCACATCTATCCAACGCTCAAATCCAGTGTTTTTCAAACAAATGATCTTGAAATCAATTTAGTGCATGTTGACCAGCACTAACAAAGATGAAATACATCAGAAAATCTTAAATATGTCAAATGAGTAAAGGTAGGTATTGTTTCATAAAACTTGTTTCAGTCAAGTATATTGTATGTATATTTCTTACTTCAGGTTATATTTAAAAAGTTCAAAATCCACAGTTTACTGTTCTCCAAAAACACTGTAAACTTTGGCATTTCTGTTCCTTTGCTTTGGGTGCCTGTATTCTTTTGTCCTCTCATGCATATTTTTAGATAATGCTCAAAAGTTATTTCCTTGTAGCTTTTTCAACCAGTCTGTGGTCCTTTTATACTTACATATAGTTATTTTTTTTTCATTTATCTCATTGTATCAGAGCTCTTTATATATCTGGATTTCCCATGCCAGACTGTGGACATTGGAACACCAAGACTTTGTATTTTTCACCTTATACATTGTGCTGGAATTTGAACCATTTTCGTATTCCAGATTGTTGGTCCTCAGTATTGAATGGGAGAATCATAATTGATTTTCTGATCACACATATTCATTTATTCCTTTCACATATTCATTTCAACCATTCATTTATGCAACAAACATTCTGGACTTCTCTGCACTAAATTTTATTCTAGAAACAAGGAATATAGTAAACAAAAGGAAAAACATCCTTATCCATGAGGAGCTTATAGTTTTGTGTTAATGCTATGTTATCTATTATTCTTATACTTTCTTACTAACAAATTATTATGCCACTTTTAAGTCTCAACTCTCTTTCCTATATTATTTTATCTTGGATGTGCTGATGTGATTTCTTCCTATAAATGCTTATTTCTAATTTCTTTTCCTCTTTAATTTGAAAGTCTGTTGTTTAAAAATGTGTTTTAAAGCCTAGTATAAGGATTGAAGACAGTGCCTTCAGGATTTCAAGTGTTCATTGTAATTCTCAAAGTGTGTTGAGGAAGGGTAAAGGAGCAATGACATGAAAAATGTTATAAATATCTCTTCGATATGAATATTCATTAAACAATGTAGTTCTTGCTGTTCTGCAGTTACTTGGAAGCTAGCTGCAAGCATAGAAAAAGGCACTTTTGTCAAAAAAAATCTTTTATAGAAAATAAAGACAAAAAGTGGTGATTTTTCTATTTAAACAAATTGGAACATCAAACATAAAAAGCCTAGGTATATGTTATTCTCTTGAACATAGTGTCTTTTACATCTGTGGTGTATTAGCCCAGCTATAAAATCCAATACTAAAACAGACAAATAGCAAATTCATAGCTCCCTGATGATGATATTTTGAGTGAGTCTAATTCTTTTAAAAAATGTTTATATTGAATTGTTTAGGTATTGACAATAGGGATATTATATACTTTATCCATGATTATCAATTCAGTTTATATTTATTGAGACCTCTTAGAATATAGAATATGGCATTTGAACAATTTCTACTATAAATCAGGCCACCATAATAAAAATAGTACAGAAAAACCAAAATGTAAATTATAATGTGGGAAAAAGTAATGTATCAGTGCATTCGTGGAAATAAGCACTTGCTCACCTGCCCCAGGTGTAACGAGAATTAGGTAGTAAAAATTAGTAAAAATCAGGTATTAAGCCTAATAAATATCATTTTATAAGAACTCTCTCTCTTTTTTCTTATGTGAAAAGCCTTAATATGAAAGAAAGCCAACTATTTGCTTCAACGAGATAAATATGTTCTCTTCGTAGTTTTCTACTAAGACATTTAAAGTGCATAGAAGTAATTATAGTCATGGTAGTCTAGTGGTTTTCAAAGTGTGGTCTCTAGACCAACAGCATGAGCAACAACTGGGACATTGTTAGAATTATAAAATTTTGGACCTAACTCTAGATCTAATGAATTAGAATCTCTGGGAATGGGGCTCTGCTGTCTTCATTTTAACAGGCCTTTCAGGTGATTCTGATGCACACTGAAACTTGAAAACAGCTGCCTAGACAGTACAAGGAGAGTACAAGAACCAGTGTGAGGCCATGTGGAGTTTATGGAATGGAGGGCCTAATACTTTTTTCTACTGGCGTGTAACAAATTACAGATTTAGCAGCTTCAAACCATACTTTTTTTTTTTTTTTAAATCTCACAGTGTTTATGGGTCAGGAGTCCAGGATTGGTATGTTCATTCTGGTATGTCCTCTACAAGGCACAGTCAAGGCGTTGACCTGGTGGCCTTCCTCTCGAGAGTTTGGGGTTCCCTTCCAAGGTCATGTGATTGTTGGAAGATTTCAGTTCTCTGCAGTAGTAGGGCTGAGGTTTCCATTTTCTTCCTGATTGTCAGAGGGGGCTACTCTCACTTCCTAGAGGCTGCTGGCAGTTCTTTGCCACGTGTCCCCTCTCTCAGGCTTTCTCACTACTCTTACTTCTTCAAGACCAGCAGGAGAAGCGTTCTGATTTCAGGAAGGGCCCTGGTCAAAATCTGCACCCCCTTCCCAATCCCTATCCCCAGCTGAGGATGATTTCCCTTTTGAGTAACTCAAAATGAACAACTTTGGGACCTCAATTAGATCTCTAAAATCATATTTTCAGCTGGAGAAAATGACTCAGGGTAAAGAGACCACCAAAGCTTAATAAACTCAAAATATCTGCAAATAAGTCTGTGGCTTATGGTATGTGGAGTTGACTGGAGCAAATAGATCAAAAACAAAGTTTTGAACAAGCTGTGCCCCACATCTGAGCAGAAAATTTTAATGCAGCTAGCTGCAGAGTTTGCTTCTGTCACCCTTGAATTTCGGAATCCTACCATGTGAAAAGCATGCCCCAAATAGTAGCTACTTTTCTAGCCTGGCTTCCAGAAGAGAAGGTTCCTGGAACAAAGCAAAGCTGAGCTGAACTCAGCTGAACCCAAAAGAATATAGTAGACTGCAGCTCTCCTGTAATAAAAGCAAGGAACAAAAAATTTATGTTGTTGAGAGCACTTAGATCTTGGGGTTATTTGTTATTACAGCAAAAACAAATCTGCTTAATACAAATATACACAAAGAATGATTTATCACTGTAGAACCACCACCCAGGTCGAGAAATAAAACATTACCAGGACTAGAGTCTTTCCTGCAACCCTCCAATTTCCTATTTTTCCTCTTTCCCAAAGATGAGTCTCCTAATAATACCATAAAAGATTCAGTGACCGGGTTTAAATTCCATATACATGGAATCATATAGTATGTGCTCCCTTGTGTCTAATTTCTTTGCCTACTATTATGGTTGTGAGCTTTATTCACGTGACATGTGTAGCAGTATGTTTTTTGTTTGTTTGTTTTACTTTCAGCACTTTAATTTAAATAAATTGAATCTACCATTTGAATCTACCGTAATTCTCCAATAATTTGAATCCGCCATAATTTCTTTAACCACATTTCTGTTGTTGCAGTTACTCTTAGATGAAAACAGTCATTTGTGCCAGGAGTTTCATAGTGTTTTTTTGGGTATTTTTTTCTGTACAGTTCTTTTAACTTTTAATATTTTCTACTTTATATAAATAATTTAGTTTTTTACCGTATTCTATGTTAAATACCTAATGGTAGCTAAAATCTGTGTGCTTTTTATGTGGTAGGCATTTCTTCAATGTCTTACATGCTTTCTTCATTCATGCATTCATTTATTCATTCAAGAAATATTTACTGAACACTTGACACTCTGTAGGCTCCAAAAGCATAGAGAGTAAACAAAAAAAGCAAAAATTCCTGTATTTGTGGAGTTTACAATTTTAGGGAATAATTTCTAATTCTCAAAACCATGAAGTAGGTATTATTGTCCCCATTTTCACAAATGGGGAAACCAAGGCACATAGCAGCTATGTCCATCTCTTATTTATCTTTTCTACCGGATTATAAACTCCTTACAGGCAGGATCTAATCTCTCCACAGTGTCTAGTGGAACACTCTACATGTAATAATAACATTAATAATTTTGATGATGGTTAACATTTATCTTATGCTTTCTATGCACAAGAGACAACTCAATTTTCACAAAACCTATGTGGTGGGTATTATTATTAGTCTCATTCTGGAAACCAGAGAACAGGCAAAAAAAAGTTAAATGACTTGTCTTTCTCTAAATTCTTTTATGTGCTGAAATTAAAGCATGTGGTTGCACATAACAGTAGTTCCTTCATTTTCATTGCTGTATGATATTCAGTTCTCTGCTTCCTATAAAGTCACCGTGGTATATGCTATGCTATACAGATAAATGACTGAGTAGACAGGGTAACTGAGCTTCTCATTTCTTCCATCTCTGTTCTGCAGCTATTCTATTTCTATGCACCAAAGGAAAAAACACTTTAGACATTGTGTTTTTTTTTCCCTAATCTCTACATGTGTTTTACACGGAAGAGTTGTAGTGTGGGGATCGTTTGTTATGCTGTAGTAGACAGTATTTAAGAATCTTAGCTGGTTTGTTTCTTTAAAATTGTTAAGCTCATTCTACACACCTAGCACTGTGCTAGGCTTTAGGAAAGAGATGAGGAAGCAGTCTTGGCTCACCCCGAGGAGCTCACAAAACAAAGAGCTCATAATCCATTTGGCAGCACTTTAATCCAGGTTTGTCTATGGTTTACAAATGATGCTGAATGCCTTTTTCAAAACCTTGAGGGTAATTTTTGTGTTATTCAAATATCTTTCCTACAGGGCTCTGCAGATAGTTAATTTGCACTGAATTTTATTGCTGGTTTCTGGAACACTCATGTTAGTCTTCTGATGAACGCTACTATGTTTTCTACTTAGTTTTCTAATCTGTATCCTTAAGATATTACCGTATAGTGTAATAGCTACACTTAAGAATTCAATCAATTTTCAGTTTCATGCATATAAAATCTTTTGTAAAGTTCTATTAAATGACATTATAATTATTGTTTTTATTGTTGGGTTTATGTTTTATCAGCATAGCCAATGTGAGGAAATATCAGGATGACAGTTTCTTTTTTGTTTGTTTATTTTTTGAGACAGTGTCTTACTCTGTTGTCTGGGCTAGAGTGCCATGGCATCAGCCTAG
>CAUYRT010092601.1:0-53776 GCA_963574885.1 Lepilemur ruficaudatus | reverse complement strand
CACATAGTTTTGACACATAATAAGCAATAATTAGAAGCTACTATGGTGGAAAATTTCTGTATTTATAACTATTTAACACTTCTTTTATCAGCAAGCCATGTATCATATCAAACAGGCAAGCTTTTTTTTTTTTTTTTTTTTTGATAAAGAGTTCTAACTGTGTTGCCCGGGCTAGATTGCCATGGCATTAGCCTAGCTCACAGCAACCTCAAACTCCTGGGCTTAAGCAATCCTCTGCCTCAGCCTCCCGAGTAGCTGGGACTACAGGCATGTGCCACCATGCCTGGCTAATTTTTTTCTATATATTTTTAGTTGGCCAATTAATTTATTTCTATTTTTAGTAGAGACGGGGTCTCATTCTTGCTCAGGCTGGTTTCGAACTCCTGACCTTGAGCGATCCGCCCGCCTCGGCCTCTCAGAGTGCTAGGATTACAGGCGTGAGCCACCGCACCAGGCTGTAACATTTCTTTTGAGTGACAAAAGTACCCCAGGTGCTAAGCATAGCATACATGAAATAAAAACTAGTTTTAGGTGTTGTAGGAGAAAGTGTATGTGGTTAAAAAGCAAAATGAATTTTAGAAAATCATCTGCTTTGTAATTTCAAGAAAATTAAAGAAAATATGTCTCTGTGAAAGATAATTAAAGGTACGATCACAGGACAGAGTGGAAAAAATAGAATATAGATCTATAATCTCTCAAAAGAAATCCATGGAACCAATCTGTTTAAGAATTCAGAATTTTTTGAATTTTAGAAAGGTAACATGGGGCATTTTCCATAAATTACATAACACCCCCAACAGGGTATTTGGCAGTATCTCATAATTAAACATATTAATATTCTTTAATGAAACGTATGAATATTCATACTAAGTAGGATAAATGCAAGACTATGAAAAGATTCATATCAGCTCGGGTCTGGATTTGCCACCCAGTTAGTTTGCTACAAACTTCAGAAAAGGCTTGGTTTGCTTGAGTTTTGGATTTCAGGATTGAGGATCCTGTGGTGAATGCTGTTATCACGCCCATCATGACTCGTCTTTCCCTTCTCTGCTCCTTTCCCCATGTCACAGCCCCAGGGACTGTGACAGTCCCTCCCAAGAGAGACTCTGAGGTTGGGGACCAAGCTTGAGGACAGATTGTGGAATTCTTTGCTCTGCCACTACTGAGCTTAGAGGAGAGTGAGATACTGAAAAACAGCAAGAACAGCAACAACAACAAAAATGGAGCAAATGGAAGTTTTAAATGGGAAATACTTAAGGATGGAGTGGGAACAAAGGAAAGGACCACATCGTTTTAACACAGGACCATGGGTGAATAGTGCACCCTTACATAGCACTGCAAAAGCACAGGAAGCAGAAAAATTAAAAGGTCTGATTCATTAGTAAGTTCTGTGTTATTTACTTGGTTTGTTTATTTCTGATTTACTTTGCGGAAATTTATGATCTCTTGCAAATGATTTACTCTCTGCTCATTCTCTTTGATGCGCTATGTGAGTGGCCCCACCCTCTGCCTTCCCCATGGGACCCTGGCCCAACAGGGGTCCAGGGTACTTATTACTGTGCCCAACAAAGCCAGACTTTCCCTCAGCCTGGTGATAGCGGTATGACAGCCCACTATGGCTGGGCAGACCACAACCTACATCCCTAGACTCCAAACCCCTTGAAGGCAGGGACCTTGTCAATCAATATTATTATATCTCCAGACCCTAGCAAACTACTCAATAAATACATGTTGATTAATTGAATGGATGAAAGGACAAATAAATTGGCTGTCAAATGAAAGTAGTTTGATAGTTTACTGTTTTGCAGAGACTACCAACTCTTGCTCTAGGATCAAGAAATAGCTTGTGGGAAGGGTGCTTTTGCTTGGGTTCTCCTCATGCTATCTCAAAAGACATGGGGTATTCTAAGTATCTGCTTCTCTTTGTGGATAGATATCCAGCAGTAGGAATTGTGGGAGGTGAGCTGACTCTGGGAATGCATGGAATGGTACACTGGCATCCTAAAAATTGAACAGAGCATCTTAATACCTAACTCTCATTCAAGGAATCACTAACCCAAGGCAACACTAGAACTGAGTGTGCATTTTTGTCTTCAGGGGGTCCGCATTGCATTGACCCAGATCACCAAGTTACAGGGCCAGGCAGATCTTAATTTTCTACATAAGAGGTGCTCAGGGACTATGGTGGCGGGGGGGTGAAGGCAGGGGACTTGTGTTGATGCTGACTCTCCAGGGGAAGCAGACAATTTGTGCTTAGACTACATTTATCTGAGTTGTCTCGGAGACTCTGATGAGACTCTGGAGGGACTGTTTAAAGCCTCCTAGCCAACGTGTGGCCACTGCTTTAGAGGAAGACAGCCTACTCCATTCACATGTCAAAGGCATTTAGATAAATTGTCATTATCCGCAGTACCAGTCCCCACAAACTCACAAAATCACAGACTCTCAGATTCAGACGAGGCCTCTAAGATGAACAGACCACTCATCTGAGGTTTTAGTTCCCTCTCTGATGTAACCTCTGGGCTCAGGGAACAGGGAAGCTAGCATTTATGGGATTCCTGATATATGCTAGGCATTTTATGTACATACATAAACTTTATTTATAGTATCTCATATCCTTATAACTACTTAGCTCAATCTCCCCCTCCTTTCCCTCCTTTCTACGAAGGAGGAAACTGGGCCTTGGAAACATCTGGTGAGTTCCACACGGCACCCATTTAGCGAGAGGTGAAATGAGATCCAAACCCAGAGAAAACTCCAACGTCTCTTCTCTTTCCACCACGCCTGAGGCCCCACTGCCTTCTGGGGGGCTGATTCTGCCTGGCTGTAAGAAATTCCTCCTTAGAATAAATGGAAATTACTGTTCCTGAACGTGCCACAGGTCTAGCTGCTCCTGCTCGGCCAGCCCCTCCCATGGGTGCAGACAGGGACCCAGATGTCTACTCGAAGTGGGCAAGTCCCCTCCCGGCAGGGTGAAGACAGCAGAGTGCCAGGCGAGGGGAGATGGCCCCCAATACCTGCAGGTAATGCACGTGGTTGATTATTCAGTGACTGCAAAAGCTCAGAGAGAAATGGCCTTTTCTTTTGGAAGCTCTCCGTCTGAAGCTTGTGCCTGAGAAAGCTGCTTGTGTCTGTTCCTCGGCTCCTGAGAGGAGAGAGTCTCTTCAGGTGGAAGACAAGCAGACAGGTCTGTACAGGACGAACTGATGACAATTCCTGCCCCTCCCTGCCTGTCCCATAGAGCACCAGAGCCACAAATACCCATCTTTTTAGCCTCTTTTTTTTTTTCCCAACTTTTCTGTCTTGTTCTTTCCTCCCTCTCCCCAACCCCAGCATCGTATTAAAGTAAAAGTTCTGGTGAACTTGGGATCTGCACGTCTCTGGGTTTGAGATTCACTGCTGGGGTGATCTTTGGGAAGTCACTGCAGCTTCTTGAGCCTCAGTCACCTGACTTCTGTAAGTGGGCCTAGAATGACCGCAGCATCCAGCAATAACTACTGCACTAGATAGAGGAGGAAGAACTCAGGACCACAGATGCTGTAAGACACGAGGGACGATTATTACACAGGGAAGGGGAATGGGAATTACACAGCCCAGGGCTTATTTCAGAGATTCTTGGTGCATTATCATACATAATCTCACACAGTCCATGAGCCTGGCCTGGAGTGAGGACTTGAAGGGATGTGGCCTGTGGCTTTCATTGACCATTTTATTCCCTTTTTAAAGAGACAGGATCTTGCTCTATTGCCCAGGCCGGAGTGCAGTGGTGCAATCACAGCTCACTGCAACTTTGAACTCCTGGGTTCGAGCAATCCTCCTGCTTCAGCCACCCAAGTAGCTGGCACTACAGGTGTGGGCCACCGTGTTGGCTAATTTTTACATTTTTTTAGAGCTGGGGTCTCACTGTGTTGCCCAAGCTGGTCTTGAACTCCTGGCTCCAAGTGATCCTCCCACCTCATGCTCCTGAGTTGCTGGAATTACAGCCATGAGGCACTGTACCTGGTTTCATTTGCAATTTAGTAATAAAGAAGGAAGACAGGACCCAAGGACATTGTTTTGGGTGATACTATTAAAAGATTTCCGCTGATCTTGCTGCAGCTCTGGGACCTTCAACAGAAACACATTAGGTAAGTTATTAAATTAAATAAATGTAAGCAATGATACATCCATTCAATAAGCTATCACTCAGCCATAGAAAATGATGTTGTAGAATATTTAATGACATGGAAAGATTGTCCCAATATTTTTAAGTGAAATAAGGTTACAAAACAGGACATATATTATGATCCTTTTATAAACAAGGTAGTTTTACATAGGGAAGGATACATCCCAACATGTTTGCTTATGTCCTCTCTAGTTAGAACTGTGGGTAAATGTTATTTCTTTTTGCTTATTGGTACTTTCTCAGGTTCCACAATAAAGATGCATTGCCTTTGTAATCAAAAGGTTTTCTAAATACATAAATTCAAGCAAGTCCAAATCAGCCCACTCACTTATTTCTTATGTCCAGAGTACAGCATTTGGCCCAATTACCCTCTTATGGTTTTTTCATTCTCTAGCAGCTGCATGGGTGTATTTCTCGTAAATAAACAGCATCCTTACCCATGAATTCTAAGAGACCCAACCCTATCTCAGATTCTGCTGAGAAGTAAATCCCTCCCCTGGAAACCACTGTCTGCAGACAGTTTGTAGACAGGTGACATCCACGACTGTGCATCAGGCTGGTTTAGAAGTCTGGTAGAAGTGAGCAGCCTTATTTACAATGCACATATGAATCTATTTCCATGGGAGCAGAGGCAATTAGTAATCATTCTTTATAATGCACATATTTGTGCATGCGTATGTGTTTACACTTGGCAAATTATGAATTTACAGTGACTGTTAACGGAGATGTAATCTATATAGACTGAAGAAAGAGAGCTCTAGTAGAAGGCAAGTGAACTGAGAATGAAATATTGCTTCTGGTCATCTTCTGCAACTTGTTCAAGACCATTTAGCTGGCGTATGCCTCAGTTTACTCAGCCATGTGGGAGCCGTAGCTTGGGTTGGTGGTGCCAACAAAAACCTTTGTATCAGACAGAGCTGAGTTTGAATCTCAGCTAGGGTGGTTGTGTAACTTTAGGCAAGTTATTTCATGAACCTCAGTTTTTCTCTCTGCTCAGTAAGCAGTAGTGCCTGCCTCCTGGGGTATTATGCCTGGTACAAAAGAACTCTTCTGCAAATGATAGGGAGAATGCCCTGGGAATTGCATCTTTCACTTGAATGGAAGAGAAGAGAATTGGGTTCTTTCTCATTGTCCCAGCTGAAGTTCTACAGAGTGCTGCACAGACACAAGGTTGAAGTATCAGCAACAAGATGAATCACTTCAACTGCCACGCACCTGCCATACAAGAATCTCATGGATTCAGCAGCATGAAGCAACAGCCAGCTACAAAGCTATGCTGTTTCTTGATAATGAAGCCTTCTCTTTTCAGCAATGAAGCTTTTAAACATTGACAACTCTAGATACAAATATTTCTAAAATACATTTTAAAATAATTACCCACTATCCTGACTGCTTAAGCTAAATGTACTGACCTGCAGGTAAGCATTCACTGATGTCTCGGGTCCCCAGCATTATGCTGTCGGTGGGGGGCAGCTCTCTACCTGTGTTAGCTCCCTTCCTGGGCTCTAGTTGTTTCTTTGCTGCTATTGTACCTGCCTTGAAAAGTGTTCTTTGTCACCTTCTAGTTGCAATAAAATCAGTGCTATAGGATTATCTAGTGGCAACTCCCTCTTCGAGAAATAAGAAGCAAATTTGGAGAGATGAAAAGATATGTGGAGATAAGGTCTCAAGATGTTTAATCGAATATGGCTTGGGGAACTCAGTAAAAGAGCTTAACAGGAATTGCATGGTAAATAAAAATCAATAAAGATCAGACTGAAAGTCTGCTAAAAGAAGGAAAGCACATGGCTTCAGTCTAGCCACTGCACGGTACTTCCTTTCCAGAGACCCTCAGAAATCTTTTCCATACACCCTTGGGATCAAGAGGGCTGAGGGAGCTGGGAAACTGACCTCCAGATAAGAGAGGCTGCCTATATGCACATGCACACACACACACTTCATGTGTGCACACACAGACACACACACCCACACACTCACACACACGGAGGGGGAGATTGGGCACCTATACAGGCTGGCTCAACAAAGTAAGCCGCATTTAACCCCTATTGGCTTAAACAGGTCCTGTTTTAAACGATGCACTTTGAGATAACCTGCCGGAGATCTGTGCACTGAATGTGTTAAAGGGCTTGAGAAATCTACACCAGAGAGTAGTCAAATCCTTATTCTCATTTCCTGCCTGTTCCTGCAGCCACCGCTTCAAATGCATGTTGGAGAAACACGCCTTTTCTCCCAATACCACAGAATGCCTGCCAGCGAAGGAACAAATACAAAAACTTTAACAGCATCTCGAGAGTGTTCCCCCTTTGCTCCTCACCAACTACTGACAATCAATGTAAAAGTAATCCTCGTTTTTATTTGAAGCTATCTTGGCTTTAAAAGAACCTTCCAAAAAATGATTGATGCGATGAATTAAGCCCATAGGTAACCCCTGAAATCTGCTTTGAATAGCAACAAATTCCTGACAATATCTTCAGCGCCTGCAACAACGAAATCTAATCTCTGAACTCCTAAAGGTCAAGATTTGCTGTCTGGTAGCACGGCTCAAGAGTAAATGCTCCCTAATGCTGCGCTAGGCGATTGCTTTGCACTCCAGACAATGTCAATTTTGTCCAAGTAGCTGCAGATGTGTCTAGCATTAAGTCAGAATGGTGTCAAGGGCCCTTCTTGAACACCGGCTGCTTCTCAGAGAAACTGGTCCTAAAGCCCTAGTCTATTACAGTCCATGCCCAAAAGACAGACATTTAAGGCTTAAAGAGGATGGAGAATAAAGCTGCATTAGATTTTTTAATGTTTCTGAGTTAGGAGACCCAGGGGAAGAAATTCTCTGGTGATCCAAATGTCCTTCCCTCTCCCCTCCCCTCCAACAGTCCTTCGGATTCCTGATTAAGGTGCGGCCACAGTGTCTATGAAGTCCTGCCCATGAGCTGCTTTCCTGATAAACCATTCATCACTGCTTTGCTCCATTTGAGCTATGGAAAAGCTATAACAGACTAATGAACTCATTAAATTAAGAAATGTGTATGTTACAGGAAGCGATGTGCCAAGGGAAGGCATGGGGCTGGGGGTTGGAGGGAGCCGAGATTGAACCAACCTCCGATCAGGGTACTCAACGTAATGAAGTCTGCAAATGCGTCAGCCCCTCCACCCCCAGCCCTGCAAGGTAGACCTCTCCTGCCCCCAATACAACATGCTTCTTCAGTTTAAACCTTTTTTAAAAAAAAGCAGGAAAACATTATAACTGGTTTGAAAGCATACCTATACTAGAAGATCTGGATGAAGGTACTTTGGTTTTAAAAGTTGCTAAAAGCCAGATGAAGGTATTTTGTTATTTAAAATGGATAGGGCTGAGTGTATACCAGTAATAGCTCTCATGGTTTACTGAGAAAACCCATTCATCATTCCCTGCCCATCTACCACCATTAGCACCTTTGCTACTCTGGAGGAATTTTTTATTCCTTTTCTCCTATGTTCTCTTCATCTGCTATAAGCCTTAAAATAAATAAATTTCAGCTGAGTGTGGTGGCTTACACCTGTAATCCCAGCACTTTGGGAGGCTGAAGCGGGAGGATCACTTGAGGCCAGGAATTCAAGACCAGCCTGGACAACATAGTGAGACACCTATCTCCACAAAAAAATTTAAAAATTAGCTGGGGCATGGTGGCATATGCCTGTAGTCCCAGCTACACCGGAGGCTGAGGTGGGAGGATCGCTTGAGCCCACGAGTTTGAGGTTACAGTGAGCTACGATCAGGCCATTGCACTCCAGCCTGGGTGACAGACTGAAATCCTGTCTCTCAAAAAATTAAAATTAAAAAATAAGCAAACTTCCAGCTGGGGTAGCTTGTCATAAGCATACTTTGCCAGTCCGCAGAAGAAATAGTTCTTAAGACAGGGAAATTAGAATGTTCTTCCTTGTGTCAAACAAAAGACTCTTTTCTCTTCTCTTTGGCAGCACATCTTACATTCTCACTTGGCAGCATTCATCATCCAGGAGGTAGGAACATGCCACATATTTTCCCAACCTCTCCCGAGTCTCCTCCTCGGCAACAGATGAGTAACAAGTGGCAGAGGTTACCACTGATTCACTCTGACTGTCTCTGTTAAAAACCATAGTGCATTTCACAGATGGAATGTCATTGGTTCTGTGAAATCAACAAAGGAGACAAGCCTAATTTTTCTGCATCAGGAAATCTGATGTTATAGAAAACTCGGGGTTGGATTCTTTTCTTCACCTCTCCCTTGATTGCATCATGCTTTGGGCACTTCTTTACTGCCAAAAGTTGTGTGGATGTCGAGGATGACCTGGGAGGAATACTAATTCAAACCAGGGTTGCAAACTACAGAATCCGGGCAGGTGACATAAATGCGTGGAGAGAACAGGTATCATATGATATTGAGTGTGTGAACTGCAGTAAGCTGGAGGCAGCAGCTACTCGGCTTGGGCCAAGTGTTGCCATGTAGAAATGCTTATTTGCATTGCTGGATCATCTTGTTGGTTTTTCTTTAAGAGAAGAGAGAGAAAGCAGATTTTATTATGGTTGAAATCTCCACATTGTTACATGTTGGCTCAAAAATTTAAAAACATGGTATAGGCAAATGAAACTCAGCTGCCTACCAGATCTAGCCTGTGGAATGCCAGTTGTGATTTCTGCTTTAAACCCATTTATAGCTCAGGTCAGAAGGGAAGTCACCTGATAAATTAGAAATGTTGGTGGGAAATTAAGAATGGTGCGGAAGCAGTGTAACATCTGCCTGTAATTGATTAGATGGGCCAGTTGGAGGGAAATCCAACCTGCATGTTCGCACAGATTGAGCAAATCCCAGGATTCTATGTAGGGGACTGGGTTCAAAGGCCTCTTCGTCTAAGAGTGGGGAGATGGGGGTAATTAGTGTCAAAAGAAGTCTAAAACTAGATGTAGCTCAAGAGACAAAGAAAGTGCATTGTGAGTGTAGATAACCCAAGACCTAAACCAGGGATATACATCCGATTCCTCACACCTGCTGAGTCCAACTGACCAGGCTGAAAGGCTACAGGGAAGGTCAGGGGGCTGGAAGGAAGGAGAGCTAGGTAGAGTGAGATCTTGAGTGCAGTGCTCTTGCCTTCTCTGGTCTGAAAGAGCCCAAGATTTGAGGGATGACCAGACAGTGCTTCCGCAGGCAGGCAGGGGTTCGAGCTCCACGTACAAGGCAGCAACATAACCAATGGCCTTCAGAAATACCCTGCTCTGTATCTTTAAGTCGTGTTTATGATTCTACAGGATACATCAGAATTTGAATTTACATCATGCATCTGGAAACAACAAAGAACACTCATCACACTGGAAAGAACCATTTAAAATATGGATTCTAAAGTGAACGACTCGGTATCTGTGATCATGAGAAAAATATAAAATGATAACATGTATGAGAATCTATCTTCCCACACTTGGCCCTTAGCATTTAAATATTAGGATCATACGAGTCTTGTTTCCACAATCTGGAAAGCCACTGAAGTGGACGCAGCGCTATGCTACTCAAATTCCCCTTCAGGACCTAGCAATTCACTTTCCCAGCTGCTGGGAGTGTTGGCTACCGATGGCTCACAGCTGAGTCCTCTCCAGGAACTGCCGCCAGCCACAGGGCTGCTCCTTGGAGCAGCCTCCTCTCAATGTCTGGTCAAGGAGGGTACAGCCTCCCGACCTCCCTTGCCTCAATTGGGACAATTCTGAAGGGCCATCCAAGTTCTAAAGCTCCCATAAGATCACTACATGGTAGCTCACCATCCTCTTTAGCCCAATTCTGCTTCCTTCACTCCCTGTTCTGTACATAAATCTCAGTCTCAGCATCTGTTTCCTGGGAAACTGACCTACATCAAGGACCTAGTTGAAATATAGGAGTGTAATAGAATATCAAAGATGCTGCATGTCAGGCTAATTTTAAATGCCTTTCACATTGATGGAACAAAATTGCAAATTTAGGGAATCAAGGAAGGAATTATGTGAAGTTCAATGAAAAACATTTCCATTTGCCAATAATATTTAGCTTTATGTAGGTTAGGGGATCTCTGTTGTTTTTATTTGTCTGGGATGCCTTCTCCCCACTCTAGTTATGAGATTTGGGGAACAAGTACCAAGTGTGATGCCCCTACTTCCTGGAGGCAGGCGTAGGCAAGTGAACCTGGTCTGGCCAGTCCTGGTTCCCCATGCCCTGTCTATAGGGATTAGTCCAAGAAAAGGGCATGTGACCAGGGCTAGAGCTAATCAGAGTCACTGCATGGGATTTAAGAGAACACCCCAAGAAAGATAGGCTATCTCTTTCCTCTTACACCATAAGCTATGATAATATCAGCTTGTGACCATGTACATCACTGCCCATCTACGATAGAAGACAATAAGGCCAACCCACAGAGAGAAGCAGAGCCAAGTGCGGAAGAGATAAAGAGAAAGACGACAACCCTGTCTGTGCCCTTGGGTCCAACTGTGCTTGAAGTCAGAACCAAACTTGGACATTCCAGTTGCATAAACCATAACAGTTTCCCCTTCGTTTTGAATAAGCTACATTGAGTTGGGATGTCTATCACTTGCAACTGAAAGAGTGCTGACACTTTCACTGCCTAAATCATTCAATCAGACACAGATTAAAACAACAACTACTAACAACCCTATGGGATAACAACAAAACAGAGGTCCCTAGCTTCAAGAGCCAAGAGCTCTCTCAAATCCCAGCAGAGTAATGCAGCCATGAAACAGGGAGGATGCATTCTGGGGAAGGTCTTTGTCAAAAGATTCAAACCTAGAAGCAGACTTAACATAAGCAGAATAAAGAATAGATAGAATATAGGCAGAAATGTTAACCAAATGGGGTTTGCAGTATAAAGAAAATCACCAATGACCCCTGAAAATAAAAACAAATGGGAAAATGAGAATTGCACCTGGTATTCTTGGAGTAGAGGAACACAGTGTTGAGTTGAGGTCAGCAGAGACGGAGGAGAGAGGTCTGACCTGGCTCAGGCAGAGAAGACTGGTGGTGGGGAAGGCGGTACAGGGCTGACAGTCTGGAGAAGGCCGCTGGCAGACTCGTGGCAGTGCAGAGGTCATGAAAGAAGCAGATGAGGAGAGAGGAGCTGACTGGTTTATCTACATCCCACAATTCCTTTTTTTTCAGACAGAGTCTCACTCTGTTGCCTGGGCTAGAGTACCATGGCGTCAGCCTAGTTCACAGCAACCTCAAACTCCTGGGCTCAAGCAATCCTCCTGCCTCAGCCTCCGGAGTAGCTGGGACTACAGATACGCGCCACCATGCCTGGCTAATTTTTTCTATTTTTGGTAGAGACGAGGTCTCGCTCTTGCTCAGGCTGGTCTCGAACTCCTGAGCTCAAACGATCCTCCCGCCTCTGCCTCCCGGAATGCTAGGATTACAGGCATGAGCCACCGTGCCCATCCCATCCCACAATTCCTAAGCAGAGGCTGATTAGCTGGGAAGCTAACAAAGATTAAGTTTTGAGGCCCCTCACTTGGAAAAGCCCTTCCAAGATCCCGTGAGGGGCTCTTGCAATATGTTCCCATAGTCATAAGTGTTTGTAAAATTTGCATAACATGTGGTTATGATGCTGTGTCTTTGTAACGTGATCTCCCCTCTTTCATACTGCCCCTCATGTTGTGTGGTGGTAAGCTGGTCATGCGGGATGCAGCAAAGAGGAAGTTGAATTGGGGATCTACGTACATTGGGTTTGGTGGATCACATTTATGTAGGTCAGGGTCTCTTCCATGTATAGTTAAGGTGTCGCTTGCTGAACTGGTATAGGTGTGTCTACCAGGAATCCTCCTCTTGCTCCTTTTGCTGGCTGATACAGATGAAGAGCAAGAGCTGCTGGAACAATGTGAATGTGTCCTATGCCACCTGCCACCAGACATCTGTGGGTAGTGGAGGGATGGGAAACACATTCTGAAATGTGTGGAGGCAGAAAGTAGTAACATGGAAAATCGTTAAGAAGAGGATCTAATTCTCATCACAGCCTAGTGAACAGAAGTTGCATCTCGCGTCAACAATATACTCAGTAATTCAGGGTACACAATTACTATATTTTTTCTAAAATGTTGGTAAGAATTACATGGCTTAGAATCAATGATGTAACAACCCTTGTGTCTGTGTGCACAGACCTTTAACAGCACTACAAACAGCTCGTACTTCTGTGTGACTGGTTGTGTGTTTTATGCATTGCCACAAAAATATTGAATCAAGCCATATATCCCTTGCATCTTTACAAAGTATGACATGAGTGAAGATAACACAAAATTCATACAGTTTGTGCCCATAATGAGGACTCAGAACAAAATGGTTAATGCATGATATCATTTCAAAGAATATTTAAGATTAGTTGTTGCACAAGAAAGTTGAAATGTTCTGAAGTCTTATAGGTCTTAAATGAAAGAAATTGAGTAAGATTTTTTCCAAATTTACAAACAATACTAAAGATTTATGTGACAATATCAATAACCATTAGTGAAGCTGGGAAAAAAAAGACTTTCTCAATGGCCAATAAATGAAATTATTTTCATTAATCAGAGAAAAGACTGAATTATCCTTGAAGTTTCTCTATAGAAAATATTGTAAAATTTTCATTTGACAAGGCAATCACAATGTTTGTAGCCAGACAGCACAATTCACTATTGCAAGGATGTGGAAACAACCTAAGTGCCCGTCAATTCATGAGTGGATTGTTAAAATTTGGTGTATGTATACAATGGACTATTACTCAATTATAAGAAACGACAGTGATCTAGCACCTCTTATATTTTGCTGGATTGAGCTTGAGCCCATTACCAGAAGAGAAGTAACACAAGATCGGAAGAATAGGCTCCACATGTACTCGCCATCAAATTGGTACTGACTGATTATCACAGTGTTGCTCACATGGTAGTAATATCTCCAGGGATGGGGGTTGGGGGATAAAGTCACAGCTATAGGACACGGTGTGCATTGTGGTGGGGAAGGACAGGCCTCTAACCCCTATTAGGGAGAGGCAATGATATAAAATGTAACCAAAACGTTTGTACCCTCACAATATCCTGAAATAAAAATTAAAAAAAAAAAATGTTTGTAGCCAGAAAATACTGGGAGAAAAGTATGATAGAAATATACCATGCAGGTAATTAATGATGGCTATGATCAATGTCATTTTTCCAGATTTTGTGACGCCTGTGGTATTTGCTGGTATTTAAAATTTTATCATTTGATGTCTATTGTCATTCTAAATAAATGCAGTTGACCGCTGAACAACATGAGTTTGGACTGTGTAGGACCACTTACGGGTGGATGTTTTTCAATAAATATTTTGGAAAACTTTTCAGAGATTTGCAACAATCTGAAAAAATCTTGCAGGTGAACTGCTACCTCTGAAACAGTGAGACCAACCTCTCCTCTTCCTCCTCCTTGGCCTATTAAATGCGAAGATGAGGACTTCTATGATGCTCCATGTCCACTTAATGAACAGTAAATATATTTTCTCTTCCTGATGATTTTCTTAATAACATCTTCTTTTCTCTAGCTTACTTTATTGTAAGAATACAGTATGTATAAGACCTATATGCACAAGATTTGTGTTAATTGACTGTTTATATTATTGGTAAGGCTCTGGTCAACAATAGGCTCTTAGTAGTTAAGTTTTGGGGAGTTGATGGTTATACATGGGTTTTCTTATCCATCCCTAATTTCACATCTGTAATTTTCTATTTTGGAGTCCTTCCCCTTCCCTTTTACCACTCCCACCCCAGATTGTCTAAGTTTCAGGCCCCATAAAATCTGCTCCTGGGGTTGGACTTACTCTACTAGACAAAGGACAAAGGTCAGAGGGGAAGAGATCTTGGATCAGCCCTCTTGGCCCCACTCAATGACCCTGGGAAAAGTCTAAATTTTTGCAATCTGCCTTCATAGCCAGTTGATTAGACTTCGTGCCCATTTGAGGGACTCATCTTTCTGCCTGCTTGCTGAAATCTAGCTGGTGTCTGGGATTACTTTAACAGTGATTAGAGAGTCCTATTTTTCTCCAGTTCAGCTTAAATTGCAAATGTTTGGTTTAGTTAAATCTTCAGTGCAAATTAGTTTCATTTTTCACTGGTTATAAGGTGTTGGGGGAGAAGGCTGGGGGCACAACATGATGTGGGGGGAGGGAGGAAGAGGAAGAGAGAGAAGAGGGAGCAGGAAGGAAAGGGAATGAGAATGAAGCCCGTCCCCCCTGTGGAAGACGGAAGGAGACAGAAAAGAAAAGCCCAGGAAGAGGGAACAAGCCCGCGGACTGATCACTCCGGGCCTTTCCGTCCAGCGCAGGTGCCAACCAGGGCCTGAGCACCGACGGTGGCAGGCGCGGGCAGCTCAGGCTGCCTGATTTACGGCGTGTTTCTGAGCGCAGCCTCACATCCCATAAAGAAGCTTCATTCCCCGGGGATTCGTTAATCAAGGAGCAGTGTATAAACACCGCTTCCTGTGGGATGTTAATAGTGTCTGTAAGCAGGAGAGAGAGCGGGGAATCATTGTCTAACGGAGAGAGAAATTAGCTCACAGCTGCAAAAGAAAACTTGACATAGAAAAGATCCCTTTGTTAGCGAGTGAACAGTAACCACCTAGCAAAGCATTTTGGAATTTGAAAAGTGGATACTGTAGTGAACTAAAAAGTAAATACTTGCTTCAAGCTCCTAGGCTTCTTGTGGTCAAGGTGGTCTCCGAATGAAGGAGCAAGCTTTGATGCCTGATCCCCGCCTGAGAGCCAGACTTTGGCTGTTTATTTATGTGAGTTGTTTGTTTATGTGGAATATTACATGCGGAATAAAATGGGACTTTTAAAAACATGTGTTGCTTTTGGTACACAGACAAGAGACAGGAGAGAGATGGGGACGACAGTGCCATCTGTCCCCACTCCCCAGGACTGGCTTCCAGCATTAGAGCCGAGGGGGTGCGGAGGGGTGCACCGTGGTGGGAGGGGCTATTTCTAGGAAGGATGGTGTGAGGCTCTGAGCATGAACGGAGCCATACTGGGGACAGCCTGGGTGACCACAAACAGTGCAGAGCTGCAGAGAGGGAAGTCCTCAGGTTTGGAAGCGTCAGGGTGTGGCTCCTGGCAAAAATGTTGGTGTCTCATGGTGGCTGCCCGCAGAGTAGCACTCACACGGGCTGTGCGCGTAGGATATTGACAAGGAGGAGTCTGAGCATGGGGTGGGGAGGAGAAGGCGCTGAGGTGACAGAAGCTGCCAGACAGGATCATGAGCCAGACTGCACGCTGGCCGAGTGGTCTCTTTGGCCTCCTTCCCCTTGACCCACACCCTAATCTAGATCTTACCATTTCTAAGGACAGGAAGAAAGAGATCCCCAAGGAAAAGAGGAGAAGAGGCAGTGTTTCTCTCAAGCCTAAAACTGATTGCCTGTGCAGTCCACTCGGGACACAGGAGTCACACTGCCTAGAGGCAGCTCAGCGTCATCATGTCACAACAGTCACAAGGCAGAAAACAACCCAGTGTTGCAAGGCAATCGGGCCAGGACTCTCAGAGCCTAAACACAAAGAGAAACTCCAAAGAGATACATGTTACGGGGGAGACTCTCCTGTAGATGTCTATACTCACCTTAGTTCAGGCTGCAGTAGCACATTACCATAGACTAGGTGGCTTAAAAAATAAACATTTATTTCTCACAGTTCTGGAGCCTGGAAAGTCTAAGATCAAGGTGCAGTAGATCTGGTGTCTGGTGAGGATCCTCTTCCTGGTTTCCAAATGGCCATCTTCTCGTTGTATCCTCATATGACGAAGGGCACTAATCCCATCATGAGGGCCCCATTCTCTTGACATGATCAAATCCTAATCACCTCCCAAAGGCCCCACCTCCAAATACCATCACTTTGGGGGTTAGGATTTCAACAGATGAATTTGGGGGGGATGCAAACATTCAGTCCATAACATCACTGACTTAACCCCTAGCCTGGTGGAGAGTAGAAATAAGGGAGAAGAGATTCCTGAGTGCTTGCATCTCAGATGCTAACTAGAACCTTAGAACCCATTTTCAGAAATGAGATCTCCAGTGGTATGTTGATCATGACAATCAAGGTTTCTGCCATGCTCATTGTCACCTTCTAGCAAGGACTGCTCTGTCCCTAGGTCCCTAAACAGAGAGACAGTGCTAGACTCTTTCTTGTCCAAGGGTGGCCACTGACTGACTGAACAAGAAAAGGGAACAAGACACAGGGTAGTTCATCTGTGGGCTGGCAGGTGACCCTGTGAGGTGCCCCAGAGGAGATCAAACCCGTCAGACTGGGAAACTGGGAAAGCACCTAGTTCCTGTGGCAGCTCTGCTTTTGGTGACTTTCTGATATAGAACTAGTTCTATTCCACATGGCTCTTTACACTAACCACCACCCCCTTTTTCCTTGAGAGTGTCTTAGGAGGTGCTATGGTTTGAGAGTTTGTGTCCCCCTAAAATTCATATATTGAAATTCTAATCCTGACTGTGATGGTATTAGGTGGGGGGGGGGCCCTTTGGGAAGTGATTCTGTCAGAGGGCAGGGCTCTCATGAATGGAATTAGTGCTCTTATAAAGGAGACCCCAGAGAGCTAGCTAGCCCCTTCCACCATGAGAGGACACATCTAGAAGATGGCATCTATGAAAGTGGGCTCTCACCAGACACCAAATCTGTTGGTACCTTGATCTTGGACTTCCCAATCTCCAGAGTTGTGAGAAATAAATTTCTGTTGTTTATAGGCTGCCCAGTTTTTGGTAGTTTTGTTAGAGCAGTCTGAATGGACTAAGAAATTGTCACTTCAACTTAAACCTCTAATGCAGAGCAACAATTCTCTACACCCTAGGGACAGAAGCTTTGATTGCACCAAGTCCTGTTTGGTGCCAGGCTAAGTCGCACACAATAGCCCAGAGGGGGACACCACTGCAGCTAAATTCTCAAGATTGTTTTCCGGAAACATGGATGCTTAGGGTGGCAGACCACATGGTGCACACACTGCAGGTATTTTGTGCTCTGTCCCTACAGAGAACTCTCTCCAGGCCAGGAGAATGGCCCAGAACAATCCAAGAGGGTAGAAAGGAAAGGCCGTCAGGACATCCAGCAGCACACAGCCCTTGCAAAGAAAGAGCTCCGAGATAATGACTCATTAAGAATGTCGCAGCCAAGGCAAGACGGAAAGGTGCTTCAGGCCTGCCTTTGCCCTGGAATATAGCTATGCTTCTGTGTGTGTGTGTGGCGGGGGGGGGGGGGGCGGGGGGGAGCTGTGGATAAGAACTACTATAATAAATTAGAGAGAGAAAGCCATAGCTTCCAGCCGTACAATATATGAATTCCCTCCGCTTGTCAGCTTGTCAAAAATGGAATCCTGATTCCTCTCTGTCAACGCCAAGCCTTTCCTTCCTAGTTAACCTTTCTAGGTGGAGGCAGGAAGAGGCGAGAGTGGCATTTGATAAGAGCTGGGAGAGCATTGCTTTAGAAAAGCACATTAACCCTTTTTGCCTGTTCCAGCTCCTATGGGGGAGATAGAACAGGTGGACTTAATTGGTTCTGAACAAAGGCCGTGAAATTCCCTAGAAAGCATGCAACCAGATGTCGCAATCTGGTGCTAAGTGTTAAAGAGGCATCTTTGTAACAAGCACTGCAGAAGATGGGATGGCAGATTTGTTTTAATGAAACGAAGCTCCTGCCCTTGTGTTACAGGCGTTTTAGGACACTCTTGCCCAGATGCCATGGTCTTTACTGTAAAAGTCTACAATTTAAGTTCCTAGTGTACCACATACGGGTTGAAATGAAGTTGAAGGGCATCTTGTCAAAACAGTAGTGTTGATCAAAATTATTCCCCCCTCACCATGTTCTCTCTCGTGTTTCCTGATCTTTGAGGCTAGTTCATGTTTCCATGTGGCATGATCACTTTACCAGGAGACAAAAGTCCTGGATTTGAGTTTTGTTTTCATCATCCACAATCCTGGGCACATCACTGATCTGCTCTATGCCTCTGTTTCCTTCACTATAAGGTGAGACAACCTTATGTCATGTCTGCCTCACAGGATTACCATAGGGACCAAGTGTTTTCTTTTGCAAGACATTTGCCCAGCACTGACACCTGCTTTGTTATGGAACATGTGTTCCTGGTGAGAGGGCAATGAAGGAATATAGGTTTGGGTGAGACTCAGCCTGACATTGGGGAACTCACTGGCCAGCCAACGGTGTAGGAATGTGGTCTGGAAACTGAAGAGCGCTTCACAAAGAGAAGGCATTTCCATTTCCCTTTGCACAGCTGTTATTGTCTTCTAGAAATTTTTCCAGGCTCTTGTTCTCCTAGATAGTTTTGGTCTACTCCTCCTTGGTCTTGGCTCCTGTCTTTTAACTCACATTTGTGTTATGCTTCCTAAATGAGCTTCCCTTGCAAGTAGAGAAGTTCCCAGATTCTCTTCTAGGTTAATCTTCACTGAACATAACCCCTGAAAGAGGCAGCTCTTCTTCTTTGAGCCTGCTCTGCTGGATCCAGGTTAGATTCTTGGACCAAGATAAGCCAATTTATAGATGTAGTCGCCATCTAGATTCAGAACTGGGACATTGAAAGAGAGACTTGGTGGTCAAAAAGAAGTGGCCATGTGCAGGTGTGGCACGTGAATAGTGAGCTCCAGAATGGAAGTCCACCACTTAGATAGGTGTGTCTCCAGTGTCATCCCAGTGACTGTCCTGGAGACCTTCCTGCACTGCCTGGTTTATTTACATGAGTTTGAGTGGGATTTTGTTTCTTGTGAACAAATAATCTCTTTCTGATCTCCTGTCCCAGGCAAGCATGGCCCTAGGGAACTAGCCTCAAGCAGGCCTGTAATGTCCCAGACTTCTGGGTTTAGCCCAACAATGAGCTGTGTGTCTGCATGCCACAGAATATAAAGCCTTTTTTAAATGGAAAACATATGAAAAAGATGAAGCTATTTAGGAGCTAACCCAGCATAAACACAGTCCCTCAGTGTAAAGAAGCAGCTGAAACAGTGTCAACAACATTACTGTGTGTCAAAAACATTTACTAACCACTCAGTCAAGCCCAAGTTGACATTTTTGCAAGATACAGTGCTGGTCCAGGCCATCGGACTGGGCTTCTGCCTCAGTTTCCCTGTATTTACACTCTATTTTGCCAGTTTGACCAGAGTTGGCCCTTGGCCTTCAGCCCACTCAGCAGGGGCCTTGAGGCTTTACTGAGCCCATGCTCACTCCCTCTTCCATGGACACACCAACCAGCTGCACACTAGAGTCCCACTATTCATTCATTCTTTTACTTAACAGACAATTATTGAACATTTACTGTAATAGATGGCAGCCCCCTGCTTGGCACTGAAGATATAGAGGTAAAAAGACCAAAATCTGTACACTCAAGAGCTCTCCAGAAAGCAGAAGAAAGTTACCTTTCAATGAATAATCACAACACTGTGTGGCCAGTGCAACTCTAAACGTGTTCAAGACAACGAATCAACACAGATGGGGACTCATAATGTTGGGGAGAAAGACAGCGAATGATTTCTAGAAAAAAACTGGATTTTGGAAACAAAATAGACGTTTGACAAGAAAATATGGTAAAGTTAGAGGGGCAGAAAGAACATCTGGGAGAGAGAGAATGGATGGAGCAGCGCTTTCAACCTCCGCCCCTGTCCCTGGGGATCACCCATTGTCCATCCTTCTCTGGCCACCAGGCTCTGCTCAGCACAATGATCTCCCTGGACAGCACCATAACTAGCCATACCTTCTACATCAGTGTTTTGGATCCTTCACCAAGCCCGCAGATTCCAGCACTCTCTGCCAGTGCCGGACCGTCTCCCAGCCCTGTCCATGGTCCTAATTTGCTCCTCCTTTCCTTTGGTTGAGATCCCAACATGCACTGCTTCCAAATTCACCTGAGTTATGGACCTTGAGGATGCCAGTGAATGCTTCCTGGATGGAGAGGGGCCCAGGAAGTAAACCAGACCCTGTAGGATGGTAAGATTTCAATGGGTGGCTGAAACAAAGAATTTGAGGTGGGGAGTGGAGAGAAGGTAAGCCCACCCTTGGCACCTTGAGGGAGTGGTGTATTCCTCATTGAGCAGGAAGAGGAGACACTAAAGAGATGAATATGTACATTGGAAAAGACACTATTTCAAACAGAAACTTCCCAGGCAACCCTGTCACATAAAGGCACCAAGGGCACAGTGTATCCAAACAGTCCTGAGAGTGAGACCTTGTCCCACCATGGGTCAGCGTTGAGCAACATTCTAAAGCTCCAATTTGTCCTAAGTGAACCAGTGTGCAGAACTAACGAGGTCATCAATTTTTCTTCCAGCTAATGAACTCGTCAGGAAGGGTGTGATGTGGGAAGATGATGAGATGAGCAACCAAACCTGATTAAATGGTTTCATCTTCATCAAAGAGTCAGACACAGAGCTGAAGCCCCATTATTCACTGGAAAGGGATAATTACGCAGAGGGGGCTGCCGTCAGGGCCTCCCACACACACGCGCGAGTGGCTCTATTCCCTCAAGTACAGGGAGTAGGGTGCACCCAGGAACGGATGCTATTTAACGCAAGAGCTATTTATGGACAGCTTGCTCCACACCAGGTGTGGGCCAAAACAAAGAATGGAGATAAACAATACTTGGTTATTTAGTAATACTTGGTTATTTGAGTAGTTCATGGTTGATCTAGCATGGAACAACAGCTAACTGAAATATGCTATGAAAGAGGTTCTCCTAGTTCTTCAAACTAAGTGCTGTGGGGCTGGAGGGGAGGAGGGGAGAAGAGGGGACCAGGGAAGTCTTCTCATAGGTGGTCACCCTGGAGTTGGGCTTTAAAGATGAGCAGAATTTCATTGTGGAAGAAATAAAGGAACTGGAAGCACATACTAGGCAGAGAGAGGAGCTTGAGTAAAAAGAAGGTGATAACGTCCAGCTTGTTTGGAGAAATGGTTCTTTCTTACCCAGTTCACAGATTACAAACCATGCAGAGCCATTCAGAGGGGTTTAGAAACAAAATCGTTGTCTTCAAATAGCCCAAATTAGATTGGTCATTCCCAGACTTTTCAGCCTTCTGATATTTGTTGGGTGGATTTCATGACAGCTTTTCCACTCACATCCTCCAAAGTCTATGTCATTTATTTATTTCATATAAAAATGTATGCTAATAAAAATGAATTTTATTTTGAGAATTTTTATGATCCTGTTTTCCCATGTGAGATGTTCTGAAACTATCTAAGACCAAAAGCTGGCCTTTCAATTGGGCTTTAGAAGAGTTTTGCAACCAAAGAATAGTAACAAGACATTTTGCAAGACCCTGGTCAAACAGTAGAGCTGAATTGTTCAATTTATGTCGTGATCCTTGGTTGCACTGGGGAGAAATGCATTCGTATCTGGTGAGTTAGTTCAGGTGAAGGTAAGCTGCTGTAGTGAAGAGACCTACAGATACAGGATCCATAAGAATATAGATGTTTACCTTTCTTATGCGACAATACGGAGGTGACAGCCATGTTCAGGACCTCTTTGAAGGACACAAAGTCCTTCCAAGTTGTTGTTTTCCTATATCTAGGACATTGTCATTATCTGCTCAGTTGATGCTTGGTTACCGTGTCCCTCTGGCTGGATTGTGGACATGGCTGAGACCAATTTTCACACATGCAGATGATGACAGTGACCTAGGGGATGGTGGAGCTGTAACTTGGAAGGAACCTAGGTCCTCACGTGACCTCAAGGGAGAGAAATGCCCAACTACGGTGAATCACTCTTCTCAGAACTGTTATGGATGGAGAAACAATGGCCTGTATTTTTGAATCCACTTCTTTCTTGGTCTTTTCATTAGAGCAGCTCAGTTTAACCTTAACCGATTTAGAAGTTGGTACCATTGGTGGAGTGCTGCCCTAACCCAAACCTAAAATAGTAGTCACCACCCCCATCAACTCTTTCTTGATCCTTCCAAACACATGTGCCTTATTCCTGCAAAGTTCTTTGCTTGCCCTTTCCTTATGACCTATTATATTTTCCTCATAACATTTTCTTGCTTCTTTGATGAACTCCACTACCAGACATTAAATTCTCTTGGTGTAGGGATGGAGTCTAAGTTACCTCTTTATCCTTGGCATGTGTAGTCTAGTGTCTTGAGGTAATGGATGCTCAACAAACATTTCTTGAATTGACTCTGTACTCACAAGTCTTGAGATGCTATATATTAGTTTAAATTCAATCCCCCTTTAGGGAAGAGAAAGTATTTCCCCCAATTCCTGTGTGGTTGGTAACTCTGATGTACATTCATGGTATGATGCTAGATTTTGTGGCAAGGCATTGCACCCCAAACATAAACTTATTCATTTAACAAATATTATTTGAACAGCTCCCACAATAGGTGCTGGGGATGTGATATTGAACAAGATGGGCTGAGCCCTTGTCCTGGAGGAGCTTATGCTATAGCCTGTCAGAGAGCCATCAAATCCATCACCAAACACGATCATCAGTTAAGCTCACTATGAACCAGGAATTGTGCCACAGGAGGCTGTGCATTTGCTGGGGTGTAGAGAGGGAAGCATCCAGAGATTGGTGACATGCAAAGGTCAGCATCCAGTTGGAGAGACTGGACATATTTTTAAAAGATAGCTAATAAGCATCACATGCTACTTACCAACCAGGAAATGGGTCATCAGAGATGCCTATCTTTAGAGGTGGATTGATTGCTAAGGCCAGGTAAGTCTGGAAAACTGTGGACGTGGAGAGACCTGTTTTTGACCTGTGTAAATGGCTAGGACTTGGATACATGGAGAAGAGGGAGCAGGAGAACATTCCAGGAACTGAGAGAAGAATGAATGATGAGTTTAAGAAAAAAAAAAAAAAAATCGGCCGGGCGCGGTGGCTCATGCCTGTAATCCTAGTCCTCTGGGAGACTGAGACGGGAGGATTGCTGGATGTCAGGAGTTCGAGACCAGCCTGAGCAAGAGTGAGACCCCCATCTCTACTAAAAATAGAAAGAAATTAGCCAGACAACTAAAAATATATAGAAAAAATTAGCCGGGCATGGTGGCGCATACCTGTAGTCCCAGCTACTTGGGAGGCTGAGGCAGGAGGATCACTTGAGCCCAGGAATTTAAGGTTGCTGTGAGCTGGGCTGATGCCATGGCACTCTAGCTCAGGTAATAGTGTGAAATTGCATCTCAAAAAAAAAAAAGAAAGAAGGAAAAAGAAAAAAAGAAAAACAAATCAACTTTACAGGAGCAAAGCATTCACACATTGTTTTTGTATTAGTGCAGCATTCACAATGTGCAAAGCACTGGCAAGATGCTAGGAGGTCGTCGCATAGGTACAAGGGTGGCCCCTGCTCCAGAGGAGTTAAAATCTAGACACGTGCAGAAAGAACCAGCCATCAAGGTGGTATTTCATTTCCTAGTGTTGTTGCATCCCCTGCTTTGACTTAAGCAAGGGTAGAGAGTGTCATCTCCAGGACACCACTATTAAAAGGCACTTCTGCTTCCTGGAGATGGAGGGAGCACACTGAGGAGGCCAGTACCCAGATGAACACTTTGTCCCATTAGCCAGCTAATACTTGGGAGACCCTAAATGGTGATGTTCAACACAGAGAGGGGATCTAGCTGGATAACCAGGGGCCAGCAAGCTGGATAGGGGTCCCAAACTTTCCTCTCCCCACTCCACACCGTCCAGAATGACTGGCTACTGCATCTCCTCCTCCTTTCTCGGACAGCTCTTCCCCTATCCTCCTTTCTCTTTAGCCGTGACACACACAACCTAAAAGAATAGTTACTCTAGGGGCATTTCTTAGGGCAATGCCAAGGAGGATAATGAAATCTCAGATGAAATAATGAGTCACCTTAGTTCTGAAACTCTTTCCATGAGAAGAAAGAAATTGAATCAACACTCCAGGAAGATGGGAGCTGTCACGTATGTAGGAAAACACATCTTTTATTTTCCATGTTCCCTCTAACCCTTTCTGCCTCTGCCTGTGCAGGGTTAACTATTTGCCTGAGGGGGCATTTTTAGTGATTGGCCAACATGCTAACTAAATTTCATGCAAGTTAGGAGCCTATAAAAGTCTATTAATTTTCCTTGGCTCTTTCTTTTCCTACTCAAATATGGTTGGTTATTCCACAAGGAATTAATTGTGTTTCTGCATCCTGATCAGAATTACTCCAGAACAATACACATTACGTGTTATATTCATGGAATGTATCCTATGAATTCCATTGTATTCACAGAATATACTCACGGAATATATTTTCATCCTATGGATGACCTCCCGTGTCTTGAGGAGATCATTTTCTTGATAAGTCCCTTGATTCTCTTTTTGCCAGTCTGGCAGTATAGTTTATTGGCTTTGTAATAGGAAGCTCTCACCATTAGGGACTGAACTAAGATCACCAAACTATTTCCTATACATCCTTAGTTGAGCTTTGAATCACAAAAGTAGTAGAAGGCCCAGCATGACACCGTCTCTGAAATGAGCAATCCCTTAATTAAACAGAAGTAAATAGAGGTTACAACGTGTTCCTTAATTAAATAGATGTAAATGCCCAATCACTCTGCTTTTCACACACATCAATTTTGCATCATCTCATTTTCTTGTTTGCCCAGTGGAAATGGAAATTCCAAGCCTCTGTTTTGGTCAAAATCTCCCAAGTGCGCCTGCCAGGCTGGGTGTTTGATGATGAATATTTACCCTCTGGTTTATAGAAAGCTGTTGCTCGTGCCTGCTCTCCTTTCCTTTGGCATCTGCGGGCTTAGGAATTACTATGAATCTGATGTAACCGGATCATCAAGAGAAGTGGCCCAGCCTTTGCCCAGCAAAGCACCTTAACATCTGCCTTGGAAAAAATATGCCTGGAGGCACAAGGTGAGGGGTGCAGTGCAGAGTGAAGAGGGGCACCCCGATTCAAATACTGGTGCACTTCTTCACACCTGGTCCCAGAGCTAGGCACGTTTCTTCTGGGGACTGAAAATACATTCCATGAGTATATTCTATGAATACAATGGAATTCAAAGGATATGCTCCATCAGTATAATTCCTGGAACTCGTGAGGGTTAATTTTATGTGTCAACTTGGGTAGGCTGGGGTGCCCAGTTGTTTGGTCAAACACTAGTCCAGATGTTGCCGTGAAGGTATTTTGTAGTTGTCATTAACATTTATTTAATACAGTCAGTTGGTTTTAAGTAAAGGAGATTATTCTCAATAATGTGGGTGGGCCTCACCCAATCAACTGGAGACCTTAAAAGCCAAAACTGAGGTTTCCTGGGGAAGAAGGAATTTGCCCCAAGACTGTAACATAGAAGTCCTGTCTGAGTTTCCAGCCTGCTGGAACAGGCTGGACCATATTTCACACTTGCCAGCCCCCACAATTGTATGAGCCAACTCCTTACAATAAATGTCTCTCTGTGTATTATCTATTTGCATGCTATTGGTTCTGTTTCTCTAGACAACCCTGACTGATACAGAATCCATCTAAATAAGATGAGAACATCCTACTTCCAATTCAGAGAAGAATAGCCCAATCCGAGCACAGCTCAAAGCAAGCTAACTATTGATGCCCCTTAAAAAGCCAAAGTGGGATTAGGAGTGGGGTGAAGAGGAGAGAGCGGAGTCTATACCACTCGAAGTGGGGACCATGTTTACCTGGCTGTCATCTTCCTGCTAGTTCTGACAAGGCCGGCAACTTGCCATCCATGAATCAGGTGGTTATCAGAGGACAACAGTGGGTTAACGACACTTTGACTGAGTCAAACTGTTAATTGGAATAGAATCCATCTCAATTTATTCCTAGAAACAGTTCTGCTTTTCTGAGGCATTAGGAATAAATTGAGGTGGATCCTGTTCCAATTAGAATTTATGATTAAGACCATCATTTCAGGAGGACAAGCTAAGCGAAGCCATGAACATTTGGAAATCTATGTGACTAAGGGGTCTTAAGTAAAAAGGTTAGTTGGGGAGGAGAAAGTCATAAGGACCCAATCTCCTTGGTGATTTCTTCCTACTCCCTGACTTTCCAGCAGAGTGACCGATATTTGAAGGTTAGGTCAAGGAGTAATTTTCATTGAATCATAGGATTTTGAAGCTCAAAAGAATATTTTATAAATGAGAAAGCTAAGCTCAGAGAGGAGAAATGCCTTGTTCAACAGTGACATTTGTCGGGGAAACCTATTTCCTCATCTTCCCATGGGGAGATGGGTATGCCCTTCACTTCAGCCCCAAGAGCAAAACAAATCAAGGGTTGTAACAACTCTCTTTGGGTAGCCATTGCTTTGTTCTCCAAAATCATTGCTAAAAAGCCAATGTGTATTTCTCCCCTTCAACTAGAGAGACAATGGGTAGGAGGATCTTGTGCTAGGAACCTGGCTTTTACGTCCAGTTCCATCATTTGGAGGAAAAATCATATGCATTGGGACCTGCCAGGTGACAAGCAGTGTCATAATAATCTAGCAGACATTATCAGCACACCTATTATTTTCCTAGTATTGTGGTAAGTATTTTGCAATAAGTCTTTGCAACAACCCTATAAAGCAGGTCCCAGTTTTATCTCCTAATTACGCAGGAGGAAACTGAGGCACAGAGAAGTTAAGTAACTTACCTGAAGGCACACAGATAATATGTGGCGTAACTAAGACAGGAACCTTGGCAGTATGGGGCCAGAGTTGATATTCTTACCACCGTGCTATTCCAGGCTAGTTCTCAGTTGACCTACACACTTTCATCATGGTGACATTATTCTCACCATTTTGCACATTAAAAAACCAAAGCTCAAGAAAATCGAAGAACTGGCTCGAGGTCAACACATTGGACTTTTTATAGGGCATCTGCCCCCAGACACTGGTGCTACACAGCTCGTCACTAATCTGCCTTCTGATCATCCTTCACCCTCCCTCCTTCTCCCTGCTTGCACACATGACTTTGACAAATTGATTTCCCGAATTGATCTTTGAATTAATGTTTCTGAGTAGATTAAAACCAGTTCTTTCTTTGTGGAGAGAACTGGTATCAGGGTCCACATTTTAAATGCTCCAGTCTTGAGGACAAGGCCAATGGGTTATTCCTGCTTACCAGCATTTCCTCAATTCCCTTGAAAGCAACCACCTTGCTAAATACCAACTCCAGGACCCCACCACAGGCTGGGGTAGCTGTAAACTCCATGGGATGGGCCTGCAAAGCACCACGATGACCAAGCGTCCCCACATGATTCTGTTGCTTGGGGAAATCTGAGAATGCTGGGTAAAATTGACCTTTTTGCTACCTAATTAAATGGCAACACAATGTCAGACAGACTCAGCTTTCAATATATGGGCTTTCCATCAGAAACACCCGATTTGGTCCCTGCTGTCTTACTTACCAACTATATATTCTCAGGTAAGTTATTTAGCCTTTCAATACCTCAGTGTTCTTCTCTGTAAAATGGGAATAATAATGTTGTCTACCTCTTGGTGTTGTTCTGAGGAGTAGATGACATAAAAACATATAAAGGGCCTCGCACAGTGCCTGTCCTAGAGGCAGGGATCAATAAATGTGAAATACTTTTTTAGTATTATTATTTCTCCTAGTCCAGGGAATCTACATTCCAGAGGATTCAGTACCTCAATTCTTGAAGGAGCAATTTCAACCTTCCACAGTAAGTTCAAGAACCAATTGACAGGGGGAGAGCATGGGAGTCTTTAGGTGCCCCTGAAGGCATCCCCCACACACCTTAGAGACAGACGAAGCCAGGAAGAGTGCACCTAAACTCCAGGTACAAGGGCTCCCGCTTCTCCCTGGGACACAGGGCTCACCTCCACAGCCCCAGGTCCCCTGTGAGTGACCACAGTTCTCATGAGGACTTGGGTTAAATTTATTGACTTTAAAAAGTTCCCAGAGGCCCTGGAAAGCAGAGACGCAGAAAGGAGTGTGTACTCTTGGCTCCTCGCCCTCTAGATGGGGAAGTGCTGGGATTCAAACCTCTCCAGCAGGTGTCAGGTCAGAAGCACCACACCTGAGGTTCGAGCCTGAACCCCAGAACTGTAAGGGGGGGGGTGAGGGCAGGGACACATCCGTTCATTCACTTCCATAAATATTTTATTAACATTTAGCCCCTGTGCTGGCCTTCCTGGATACCTGCTCTTGCTTTTCTGGCATTTACTGTCTAACAGTCTGGACAGACAAATAAGCGAGGGTCACACAGTGTGTGACCTCCCTCGTAGCAAGGGAGGTAACCCCAGTGTGCCTCAGAAGGTGTTTCCAGCTCAGTTTCGAATCCTTCACGCAGCCTACAAGGGACTGGGTCGCTTGGCACCTGCCAACACCCACCAGCTTTGGGTCACACCCTCTCCCACATTCCAGCTGCGCACCAGCCACTGGGCCTCTCTGCTGTTCAGTGAACAGGTCGAGTTCTTTCTAGGCTCAGGACCAGGCTCTGTCCCCAGTCTTTCCCCCCTTTTATCTGGACTCCTTCACTGTCTCCTTCCCAGGGAGTCCGCAAATGATCTCCAGACCAGGAGACTTCCAGCAACATTTGTCTTTTTATCCCTAGGGCTTCACATTGCACCTGGTGTACACGGTACTGGTACCACATGTTTTCTGCTGCTGAATATAGAATAACTCATTGTGGATTCTCTTCTCTTTCTTGTTCCCTATATCCAGGTTATAGATGTGCCCACATCTCTACCATTGTTAAAAAACTTTTGTCAGTAGGAAAATAGGAAGCTATCTGCTCCAAGATGCCAACTTTTTGCAGCAAAAATGCTAGCAGATGATACGAAATCACAGATCTTCTCTTGGCATGAGTCAGCTCAGATTCTTCTTTTGGGGTTGGGTGGCCTCCCCCTAAAGCACGATTTTAGTAATAGAAACAGCCCCAGTCGGTGCTTTTGTTACTGGTTACTGTGGTGTTTTTAACAGCAAACCTTTTTCTTCCCACTATCCACTCATGGGCTGGAGCCAATTATTAATGTTGGGGAATTTTATAAGCTGATGAAAAGATATTAAAATTTATATAAATGTACAGTTATGTAAGTTACATTAAAAGCAAAGATGATGACTATGCAAAACTCATCACTTCTTATTTATTTTACCACATTTTACTACTATCTGTGCTCTTAAGGTTATTTACATGGTTCTTATCTGTGTAGTGGGTGGACTTGTGGTTATAATCATGCGTGACTGCTTCTCTCTTCCCAAATCCACATTTAGTGACATCATGTTGTCATTGTAGGTTGAATCGATATGGTGGGTGCATTTACCAAGGAAATCAACAAACACTATAAACCACAGCTTTTAAGCAATTTTACAAATTTTTAATACTGTTTTTAGAGAGCTAGTTTTTAAGCATTTACCAGCACACCACTACCACTACCGAAAGACAAATGAGGTCAGTCCAAGACGCCAACCTTTCGCAGCAAAAATCCCAGAAGATTTTGTGAAATGACAGATTTTCTCAGAAGTTTGCAACCCAGTGGCAGAAACCCACACACATGCACAGTTAAGCGTGACCCCAGCAGAATGGCATGCGTTAACAGAGCAATGGACAGCCGCCGGGAGGGGTGGCTGGCGCTAGGTTGCCCTAGGACCTGATTGATTGGCCTTTAGATCAATCTTATTGTGGGAGATGAAAAGATTCACAGCGGGGGCCCAGAACACCTGTTTTGCCACCTAACTGATATTCTGGGTCCTGGTTAATTAATTATTCAGAAAGATCTTTGTATAGGCACCAAGTTTCAGTCTGTGATCAATTCCTGTGCTAACCGTAAGGTGAGTTGCTTAACTTCTCCCTCTGTCAGATAGAAACCAATATGTACAGGTCAGACTGCTCGAATATATCAGCGGGCTTGGAATGCCGCCCAAGGTGGCTGCTGAGAGCCAGGTGCTCAACATGGTTAATAATAATAATTTAGCCTGCTCATTACTGGAGCTCAGTAAAGTATGTATTGATTTTTGTCCAAAAGATTAACCAAATTTGAAGCAGTAGCCCCCCCAAACCAAGACAAAATTTATTAATAGTATTGAAAATGTATAGGACTTGTTTTTTGTGATGATAAAAACAAAACAAAACAAAACAAAACTGTTAAAGTATTTAAAAGATGGGTGGGCGAATCCTAGGCCAACCAAGCTGCTAGTAGCTACACAGGCGGTGGTTTCTGAGCCATGGGTTAAAGAGAATATTCCCAGCTTTTTTTCCCAGCACCAATCTTAATGGGTGGGGTTGCCGTGGGTTGCTCTGTTGAACTTTAAACAGATCTATTCTCATTTAACCCACATGTTTGTTCACAGCACTTGTTTAGGAGGAGAAGGTCAGCCGTTTTCAGTATTGAGATTGTATCTGCACACCTGTGCCTGTACATGAGTGAGTCAAGGAGTGGAAGGAAGAGATATTAAGGGGCAATGGAAGGGTGGGAGGAAAAGGAAAGGAAAAAGGACAGGGGGAGGGGAAGAGAGAGGGTAAGAGCAGGATGGAAGGAAGCGCTGTAACTGCAGCAGAGAGTTGGAAGACCAGAGGAATTTCTGAAAGGAAAGGAGGAGAGAGAAGGAAAGAAGATGGAGGGAGGGGGCAAAAAAAGGTAAAGGCAGCGGGGGAGGAGGAGAGACATAGCAGAGGGAACCCGACAGGGAGAGGTGTAGTGGCATCAGATTTGGGAGGAAGACTGGGCCAGACTTGACTCTGTCTCTTCCACCTGTTATCAGTGATGCTCCCAGTCTCAGCCTCAGTTTTCTCATCTGTTAAATGGGGATGAGGAAATCTACACGGCAGGGTTTTCCGTTGAAGTGGATAAGAGACGTGCGTATAAAGAGCAGTCCTGGCGTGTCCACGCAGGAAAGGTCAACAAGAAGTTATCAGGTGTGGGCGTGGCTTAGAGATCTCTTTTAAAGAACGCAGTTTCTCCGCCTTGTCCTGGGTCTGGCTCCCCGGAAACCGGAGCCCAAGCATCCACCTGCGTTAAGAGATGGCACCCCGCCGGGGCACGGGGGCGTGGCCGCCGCCACTGCAGAGCGCTTCGAGGAGTCCTGTCGCCGCACCGGGTGCCAGCGCGCCGCGGAGGCGCAGGCAGCCACCGATGAACTTTCCACAAAGACAATTTGCTCCACACAGATCTCAATCCATAACCTTTACTGGTCTCTGTAGAGTCATTACGACCATTAGGCTGTGGACTCAGCACTGCTTTAGCTCTTAAGTTAATACAACCGAGACTTTTTTACTTTCCTATTGGGAAGGAACATGCGCAATTTTAGTGATTTCTTAGATCATTCCATAAGTAAATCAAATATTCTTTCAAGCCCAGTTATCAAAATTGTGTCCTTTGATACCACGTCTTCCATCAAATTGCAGTAATCCAGTTCAACACATTTTAAACCTCCGCTATCTGCTAATACCATCCCTACTAGATAGAGTAATTAAATTTGTACTTTTTTTTTACAAGTCGTACTCAATAAATCTGAATAAATTAACAACGCATTACTAAGACTGCTACATTAAATTTGCATAGTGCATTTAATGAATATGCAACCGCAAGTGAAAAGGTCTGCTACTGCGAACCTTCCGCATTAGCATAACTACTTCCAGCATGTTTCTTAAATAATGCACTCATTTGCACATCACTGACTTGGCTAATTCTAACTTCAGTCAGGGTAGCCTTGTAATTAAGACTCTTGCTTTAATTTTTAATGAAGTTTATGTTACATCAATCCTGACAGTAATGAGGGGACATGGAAACAAAAAGGCTGCTAATAATTAAATTCACAAACCAGTTTGAGGGATAATAATTCCTGAGGAGAAATTACATGACTAATTATTAATTAAATATTCATACTATTGCACAGCCATCTCACTTAACTGCTCTTCTTGTTGGCAATAATATTGAGATGTGGGTGCTTTTTGCCAACCATTCTGAGTTTAAGGTCTCTGGTTAATTTTAGTGCGCCATTAATCAATATGACACAAAAAATAAAATTGTTTTAATTGGTATCATTTTATTGTGTCTAAATATTACTACAGTTGGTTTAGTTTGTGGAGAATTAATCTAGTTAGTCGGTGCCTGTTTTATGGAAACATAAATCCAGTTTATATCCATAAACATCTAATGGCAGGACAACTTGACCTTTTTTTTTGTAACATTACTGTTTACAGATAATTACACCAACTCTTTAAAAGGTTATTTAACAGCTTTGCATTCATCACAGTAAAACGAAAAACATGCAATATTATTTAACTACAGCCTGTTCTGAGGAGGTCTCTGAGACCCTCATTTACCCCCGCTGAAAAGTAAGCAATATTAATGTGTGGGTTTTTAGGAAATGTCTGAGAGCTTTCTTTGAATGTGTACAAACAGATTTACATGTTTGGGTCTGGATTTTTGAATGTCTAATTTATAATCGAGATGGGGATTGGTAAGGAAGACAGTATTTCCCATTGTTACAACTTTCCATCGCAGGAAAACGTAAGGAGAGAGGTTTTATGATTCTGGATCTCAGAAATGGCAACAATTTCCCTGCAAACCCCAGTAAACAAACATTACAAAACCAGAGAAATTACTATGATGAAGCCCAATTGCTTGCAATATTTATTGTAGAGACTTTTTTTTCCCTTCCATCATCTAAGGAATCTACATTTGCAACGAGAAAGTCCCCATCTTATGGCAAGTTTAGCAAGGACAGGACAAGATCTACGGTGTTTAAATGGATAACATTAATCATTAAATTAGAACAGATCATGACATTTGTTTAAAGCTCTGATAAATTCAGGACAAGATGCTTTATGGAGACCATTTTGCATATTATAAAATTAAATAGACACAGAAAAAGGACCTTTTTATACCCTGCAGGGGCATTTGGAAACTCTGAACCAGGGCAAACATTTCAGTTCATTTTTCTAATAATTCAAACTAGTTGATTCATCAAAGTGAACCAAGTCTATAACCATAAACCATGGGGCAAGGATTCCCCTCAGCTGTTTCTTGTCACTTTACTGCAAACTGACAGGTCTGGAGGGCATTATTACCAGGCCTGATAAGTATCAACTGCTCCCTTTTACCAAATCTTAAGAACCTTTTAAATTTTTCCTTTTTATCTGCTCTCTTAAACTAACACCTGGAGCCAATGTGTAAAGACCACTCACCATGAAATAGTTCATTGGTGCAGGTAAGCGTAGAGATGTCACAGTAAGTCCTGGGTCCCTGGTCCTGCCTCTTGTTCCTTTCACTCAAGAAAATTCTTCTGTTGATATGTGTGAAATCCTATGTAAGTAGCAGAAAGCCCCCCAGGCTGGGCAAAGTGCAGACCACAGAAGTGACCGGATCTGCTGGCAAAACTCTGGGGTACGTGTTCCGGAGGAACCTGCAGAGTCCTGCCTTATTTTCCTTTCGTGGCCAGGAGCATGCTGCACCTGCCCCAGGTGGAGTAGGTGGAGGAAAACATCCATCACCAAGGAGACTCTTGCTGACCAGAGGGACCCTATCATCTCCTTTTAGGGAAGCAGCCAGAGTTCCAGAAAAGGTTGGGGTTTGGAAGCCAGACACGCCTAGGCTCTAATCCCCCTCAGCCTCAGTGAATAGCTTATTGAACTTCCTCTCTCCGGACTGTAGTGTCCTTTTCCGAATGGGGATGATCATGTCCCCTTTGCAGATTGTCATGAGTATTAGCCACATATGAAAGTGCTTAGCATTGTGCCAGGCAAATGAGAGACCAGCACAAAATGCCAGCAATTGTTATCCCTGTTATATCTCCCAAGGAAGAGTGTCAGAAATTCTACCATTGGAGAGTCACTCCTTTGAGTATACCTTGAAAAGGGATCCCAAATGAAGTCACCATTGTCCACCAAAGCCTTAGGGTGAGTTATGTACCGGTTTCCTGTTCTGTAACAAGGGCATATAATACCGGAGAGGTGAGTTAAGATAGAAGAGGGTGGAGTGGAAGAGGAATGTTGAAGTGGAAAGGGAGGATATAGAAAACAGAGGTGGAATTTGTGAGGGAAAAATAGGATGTTAAGTCTGGGCTGTTTAATCACCAAGGCACAATATAAGGAACTGCAAGAAAACAAGAACCAAAACCAAAATTAAACTCTGTGAATGTGGATTTCAAAGTTCTCGAGCTTTAGTCCTGTAAAATGGTTAACTATTAAGGGCATGATGACCATGCATCCCAATTTTTCTAGAACAGCTTAATTTTGGTTATTCTGCCTTGTACTTATCAGAGCTTGGTTGGTTGAGGGAAGAAAGGTGTATGTCACAAACTGTCATCATGTAAAGGTACCTTTTGTGATGGAACACCAGAAAGAATGAACACACTGTCTTCAGTAAATATTTAATGAGCATCATCAGACACGTATCTTAAACATCAAGTGCCCAAAGGATATCGATATAGACTTTTTTTTCACCTGCATTCTCCACACGCTATAATAAATAGTCTAAGAGAGCACCCATACCAATCCTTACCTGTGGCCACACCAGGTTGGAGTAGTTTGAGGAAAATTCCTGGTGTCTGGCATTGTCTGATCCTTCTCTGGGAAGGTGTGGAATGGAAAACCTCAGATTTTGAGTTAGACAAATTCCACCTCCTTCACTTTACCAGATGTGGATTTGGATAACTTACCTAATTTTTCAGAGCTTCATGAGAAAAATGAGACCACTGTGCACCTCACAGGATGGTGCTGAGGTTAAATGACGTTTAAGTATGAAAAGGCTCATGTGCACAGCGGTTGTACATGACGATCCCTGTTTCCCATGCCGGAAGCAACCCAGAATCTCCTTTGGGCTCCAGAACTTACTGCCAGAGGATGGATTACATATGTATTTCAAAGTTTTTGAGTCTAGTTCTAAATATAATGTAATATTTACCGTGGTTCATGTAGTGTGTACACACATGCTTTTTCTTTTTTTGATCAATCATCCCAGAGTTTCAAAGTCAGCTATTATGTCAATGCTACAGACCAACAGTCTGCCTAAATTGTTATAACGCACAGGAAACATGAGGATGAATTAGTATTTGTAAAACACAACAGTGTCTGGCACATAGCAAGTGTAAATAAATAAACATTGTAAAGTCATGCTCTAATGGTTAGGGTCTCACACCTAAAAACCTGTCCCTTCTCATCTTGCACCCCTCCTTCCTATGCCTACCATGCTGCGTTAATCACCAAATGGCAGAAAAATATGCTCACCTCGGTGCCTTTGAAATGCTGTTTCTTTTGCTTTGAATGACTCTCTTTCTACTTGGCAGCCTGTCAAAGACTCTTATTCGTCTTTCAAAACCCTGCTAAGCGACTGCTTCTTCCAGAAAGTCTTTCTTCAGGTCTCCTTCCTTCCTGTCACTTTTTTTTCTTTCTGTGCTCACACCTCTATTGTCCTTTGCACACCATCCTATAGATAGTCTATTTACACTTCTCCTGGAGAAAGACCGTGCACGATCTTGGTATTCTCAACTCCTGATACACTGGGGGGCATATATTGACAGTCCTTAGATGTTTGTTGAATCAAATTGAATTCACGTGACAAATAGCAATGCCATGATTATATTTATAAACCGGAACGTCAGAATTTCAATACGCATCTCATAATAATGCAGTGTTTAATGAGCAGAGCTTTTTTCCCTCCTTGTTTTCTTCTTTTTTAATCAAGAGGCAGAAAGACAATGGCAATGAGATGAGAGTGGAGAAGAGCAAATGGAACGGAGACGGGAAGAGGTGGGGAAGAAAGTGATTTGTGAATTATAAATGGCAACTTCCCACAGGTTAGGATCAATTCAGGATGAACCATTCATTGGCATTACCAATGCTTATTCGGTGACAAATCTCAAATTCCTGTCTAAATTTTAATTAAAAGAGCCACTTAATGTTCCAATTCAGTTGGCACATACGTACATTTTTTCCCCCCACGGTTATAAAATTGTCTGTCATGATGTTGAGAATTGCTTGAACCCAAGAGGGTTTGCAGGCTGAAATGTTGACATTCCAAGAACCAGAAGGCTGCTTGGTATGAAAGCAAACAGCTAGCCACATTTCCAAGTCAAAATGCACAAAAGGTACAACATTCGTAAATCAGAATGTCCAAAAGATAGACAGTTGGGTTACGCCCAAAGCCACTGACTAACCGCCACCATCGTCTGAGCGCTGACAGCATGCCCGGCATGGGACACAGGGAGCCGGCCCCGTTCGCTGTTCTGCCCCGGTGAGGATGGGCGAAGTCAGTAGACGGCTGGAGTCGAGAAGGAAGAGGGCAGATCGCCCGGGGCAGGTGTGCTGCTTTTCCGTCTTCTCTTCTCCCAAATGTTGACCAGCAACTTTGCATCTGTCCTCAGCCTGCTTCTCTTTTGACTCTAGCTAGAGCCATCGGCTCCAGTTCCAATCCCGCTTACTAACCGTGCAAACAAGGACACATTGCTTCTTCCCTTTGTCTCCTATCTGGGATACGGACTGTTAAGAGAAAAAAAGTTAGAGAGCAATAGTATAATACCATTTCTTAAATCCGGAAAAAAAACCCCACCCCTATATTCTTGTACGAGAGCAGAGAAAGAGTGGGAGGTACAAATCGTATGTTAACACTGATTATCTGAGTGAGGGCGGGAATGGGGAAGATGTTGCAATTTTCTTTGTTCAGCTTGATGTTGTGAAAAAAAAAAAAATCTAATAAAGTAAATTAAAAGAAGATTGATGAATTGATACGTCTCTTCCTAAAAAATGATTTTTGATAGGTTAAAGGAAAAAATAGAAGTAGCATAGTAAAGTGAAGGTAAAGGTTAAATTAGTACCAGGAATTTTCTATAATAACCATGTGTCACTCTAATAATAAAAATATAATTAAATTAAAATTAAAAATGAAGGAAAATTTTTCCCACCACCAAATGGTGTTACTCTCTACTTTAGTCTTATGTTTATTTTTACATATTCATAAATTATTATATAATAGCTATGCTTTTTCATTAAAGGAAATATGGGAAATTCATAGTCATGTAAAAAGAAGGAAAAAACATTTCGCCCATGTTGATATTATCCAAAGGCAATCACTGTTGATGTTAGAATGCATTTCCTTTCTGTCTTTTCTTTTTCAGGCATGCACATGTTTTTGATGATGATACTGTGACTATATACTGTATCTGTTGACTTCCAGTTCTTGGCCTACTTTCCTATGCACACAGCCTCAGTCCCTCTGTGGAATGGTAACAACAGGAAGAGCAATCCATGCAACAGTCAATTGCATGCAACTGTTGCAATTACTACAATCCCAGTTTATATAGCAGGAGGCTTATAAAAAGGTGCCTTCCAGGTGACAATTCCATCAGTCTGACCAGGTGAGACTGTGAGGAGGGGACTATATCTGATATATTGCAACCAAACTAAGGGAGAAACAATGAGTCTGCAGTCTCCTGGCGCATATATATACTCTCTGTTCACAGGTATGAAATTGTCTATCCTGATGTTGAGAATCGCTTGAACCCGGAAGTATCCTCATGTCCTTCTTTTCTGTTTGTGTCACCAGTCTCCCTGACACTCCTCCCAGGACCCAAGGTGACTGAACCTCTAATTACTATTCACCAAGTTTGCACGTGGCATTTGTCATCATAAGGTGAGTGCCTTGCCGTCAAAGCCACCGGGAGTAGGGAGAGCTCGGCGTGGTCTATACTGAAGACATAACCCCACTCGGGAACCCCCATTCGGTTCTTGGCTTTCTCACTCCTGTGGTCAGAGGAATGCAGACTATTCCAGCCTTGCGCACCTCTCCTTAATTTGTCGGTCTCTCTATAAAGTCTTGTTAGAATTCACATCTTTTTGTAATTTACTAATTTAATTAATTTTATATCTCCTAACCTACTTCTCTGCCTTTTCCTCATGCAGCACGAGACGATTCCTACTCTGAACGCCCTCTCTGTCCACCCAACACCGTCCTCCTTCCTTTTGCCGCTAGAACAAAAGTATTTGCTTATTTTGTTTCACCGTCTTGGGACACTATTTGTACTGGTTGCATAATATTTGATAGACTTTGTTATAATTTACTTAAACATCCTCCCATTTATTGAACACCTGGATTGCTCCAATTCTTCACTGTCAGGAAGGGCACTATAATAAACATTTGGAAGCATGAATTTTTTTTTTTTTTTTTTTACCTTTTAACATTTTTTCCCCCCTTGGAATAGAGTCCAAATGGTGGTGATTTTCATATCGTATTTCCTTAGGGGAAAACATTTTATCTTTCATTAAAAATCAAACATTTCCCAGACATATTCATGAATGTGTTAGATTCTTTGGTGGGAGGGTGGGTACTGGAACTGATGTCCTTTCAGCCAAAGGACATTTTTTCTGCTTTTTCCTTCTGTATCCTCCTTACCTTTCTTTCTCTTCAAACCCTACTTAAAAATCAAAATAAGAACACGAAAGCATGAGCCTTAGGAGGGCACTGTCAGGGCTGCTATGAGCAACACGGCGATGGTGAGTTCCTTGACATCTTCACTCAATCCTGTTTTTGGTACAGTCATCTTGAAGACCCCATCCAGCGCCGGTGATCCTCGCATCCTTAAACCGGTATTTATTCGGCTCCTTCTTCTTCAAGCACAACCTTCTCTGCTTTTGTAATTAGCAACCAAAAATATTCGCTTTGCTACAACTAACTTAATTGGTTAATAAAGCTACTCTTAAAAGAGCCACTGGGCAGATACTTCATCACACCTAAGTTCCTTTTCTACTTCTTTTACCTGAAAGGGTAAATTCAGTTTCTAAAAAGTTTTCTGCAAAGCTGATGCCTACTTTTACAGAGGGTGGCAGCCTATTTTCTTTTTAAAATGTACTCCTGTACCCTAAGAGGTTTAGGATTAAGTTCTCAGCACAGTCCTGTCCATGGTGGCCTTAGTTTCTCAGGACTGGAGGAGGCATGCCCCTTGCCCACTTTCCAAGTCGTGACAATACAGTCATTGTAGTTCCTAGTTGCCTAGTGCTTCTACATACGTCCTATCATTTATTCTTCCATACAGTTTTATGAATAGGGGAGTATGGATTTCCTTACTTTATGGATGAGGAGACAGACTCTGGAGTGACTTGCTTCAGACATGACAGCCAGACCTCTTGGATTTGGATCCAGCAGTTTCAAATTCAGTGTTCTTTTGCTGATAAAGATGTACCTCAAAAGAAACCAAATACGCTAAATGAACTGGATAAACTTATATTTATAAACCTCAGAAGGCTTAGGAAAGAAAATATTCTAATTCAGAGAAACTTATGATTCTCTCCAAGATTAACTAGAAAATACTCTTGCTTCATGCTATTAAAGATGAACCTATACAATAAGTTAGACAAAAATAATTTGCATAATTTAACTTGAAAATACCTGTTGAGAATTCCCTACGTACCATCATGTGTTAAACACATATGGTTTACTGTCTGACCTAGTCCTTAGGTAATAGCACGTTGAAGAAGAGACCAATATGACTCCTGTTTTACGGATAGGGAAACTGGGATTCAGAGATGTTTAGTAATTTTCCTGAGTCACGGAGCAAAAGTCTGTGGAGGAAGGATTCAAACCGGGGTCTGTTCGACTTGATAGCTGGAGTTTACAGGCACGGTTCTGCATTTCCTATCTTAATCTCTCATGACTAAAAATCGGATGTTGAGATGGAATGACAAACTTGAATATCCTCTGATTAGGGTTGTAGACGGGCTGGGAAATGACGTTAGGCACCACACTGCTTCCATTAAATACCTAACTCCTTTCTCGCTATTCACACCGGGTCCCTTTGACACCTGTAGAGACAGGATGGGTGACAGTAATGGCCAGAGCATGCCATTTTATACTACTTTCAGCCAGCTCTGATAGTTAGAAATGACTTCCTTGTTTTGGGCTAAACCTCTCTTCTCTTGGCTTCCACCCACTGGTCTGGTTTTTATTTTGAGGCTCCATAGAAAAAGTCTAATACTTCTCTTCCATATGACACAAAATCTGGAGACAATTGTAGTGTGTCCTTTGAGTTTGCTGTTCTTCAAAAGAAAGAGGTACCGTTCCTGCAGCTATTTCTCCAACGGCACGATTTCAGCCTCATTATCCTGGCGAACACGTTTGTTTTAAACTGAACGTGTTTCTCCAGATGTGGTCAGCCTCCAAAGAGCAGGATTACCTGGTGCCCTCTTCTAAAAGCTCGAGACCTGTCTAAGCTACCCATTAGCTTTCTTGCCCCCGTACTGTTAGGTTATATTGCGTTTACAATCTACAAAAACCCTATACCTATTTCATACAAGATGCTATTGAGTTATGTCTCCCCAATGCTGTGCTGTGTATTTGTCTTTTTCAGATCAACTGCAAACATAAGTTTTCACTTTTCCCTATATGACTTCATTCTTGTTGAAGTAGATTTGGCTCCCAAATTCTAACCTGTTAAGATTCTAAGACAATTTTATTCAGGTCATTTTAAAGAAATCTAGTTATGGCCGGGGGCGATGGCTCACGCCTGTAATCCTAGCACTCTGGGAGGCCGAGGCGGGAGGATCGCTCAAGGTCAGGAGTTCGAAACCAGCCTGAACAAGAGTGAGACCCCGTCTCTACTATAAATAGAAAGAAATTAATTGGCCAATTAAAAATATATAGAAAAAATTAGCCGGGCATGGTGGTGCATGCCTGTAGTCCCAGTTACTTGGGAGGCTGAGGCAGGAGGATCGCTTGAGCCCAGGAGTTTGAGGTTGCTGTGAGCTAGGCTGATGCCATGGCACTCACTCTAGCCCGGGCAACAGAGTGAGACTCTGTCTCAAAAAGAAAAAAAAAAAAGAAATCTAGTTATGTAATAACCACATAATGGTTCCTAGAATCAATGAGTGACAATTTATCCAAGTATTCCTTTATTGAAATAAGACATTGTCCTGTTTTCAATTTGTTTTGCCAATTGTAAGCAATGCTGTCATATAAGAAATGTACCTGTGCATACATCCTCACACACTGGTGTTTTATTTACAGCAAATAGAGTCTCAAAAGCTGGGTCAGAGGGTGTGTGCATTTGTACTCCTAGTAGCAAATTATTCTACCAAAAGTTTGTAACAGTTCACAAGCATCCCGGCAATATGTGGAGTAGTGAGAAGGGTTAGAAATTAAAAAAAATATATAAGTAGGAGAGTAAAAAATAATTCTAGGAGTAAAGTAAGTCTTTGAATTTTTCTATGCCGTAGATGCATTGCTTTGATAAGCAGGGGAAAAAAAGTTAAAAAAAAATTAGTGAAAAATTCTCTCTTAAAGCTTTTTGTTATTGAGCCTGTCTAAATAATGGTCTTTTGCTTGGAACTACTAAAGTATTTACTATTTGCAACACTCACCATTTGTTCCACTCGTGAGGCAATTAATTGGGGAACCTATGACCATTAAATCATCTTCTGTTAGAATGAGCTGTCATTCGAAAAGTTCGTTGTCATCCACGTCTTCGTGACTTAAGAGGTCAGGCTTGGAGTCAAACTCACCAGGTTCAAATTCCAACCATTTATTCACTTACCAAGTGTGTGGCTTTGAGGCCTTGTTTGGAAGCCTTGGGTTTCAGCTTCTTCATCTGTAAAGTGGGTACAATACTGCTTTACTTGCAAATTTTCAGAACTAACAATATAATATACAGCCCCTGAAAGAGCCCTGGCACGTACTATTACTGGTTAGTTAACATTTCCACACACTACTGCTACATATACTCATAGCTCACTAGTGCTCATACTCATACTAACTGAATGCTTATGTGCCAGGCACTTGGCAAAGCACTTTACATGCACTATCTTACTCAAAAGTGGCGCTATGATTCACATGTGTGGCCACTCCATTAATAATTTCAGAATGAGGTAGGTACTATTATGATCCCCATTTATATATGAAAAATGAGGATCAGAGAGGTAAAGTAACTTGTCTAAGGTCACACGGTTAATAATCAAACCTTCATTCACTGAATGTTAATTACAGGTATTACTACTAATCTGGACATTGCTGGAATATACACAGCTCCGGCCATGAGATGTGATGGCTGAGGATGGCTACTGGGAGAACGAGTGAGTGAAGGGGCTAACCCTACTTTAGGCTGCAACCAGCATCCACATCCCGGGGGCTAAGAGCAGCGTGGGCGGGCACCATATCACTCCCCAGAGTCTGGCCAGAGAGCAGACAGGGCTGGCACTGGAGCCTGCTGACAGTGAACATATCCGAAATGCCAGAAGGTGGCAGTGTGGCGGTACCTGGAGAGGTTTGGCGGGGGTCAGTGAGATAACTTGGCCTCAGCAGGGAAGGGTTTGGGAAGGCTTCAGCTGCATTCATGAAGGGACTTCAGTCTCTCTGGGCTTGGGGTTCAAATTAGAAACAGGGTGATAATGCAATCACGGCAGGAGGTCAGAGAGGACCACAGCTCTCAGGGCTATGGAGCACCCTGGGGGGGGCTCACCCCACAGGTTCATGGCCTGAGGACCCCTAATATCTGGCCGAGGCACTTGGTATGGCCAAGCCAACAGCTCCCACCCCTGTGAGCCTGCTGCCAATGCGGAAGGAACCTGCATTCATTTGGTGGGTTCAAAGCCAAGTCAATTTTAGCCACGTTTAGCTCCCGAGTACTGACATTTCAAACTTTGGGTTCCTTCCTCTGTGTTTTGTGTTTTAGCAGAAGTTTTTTGCCTTTTAAAGCCTTCTTCTAGCTCTTGATACAAACAAACACATCACTTAAAACCAAAGGACGTATCACAGCAAGGACGCGTCTTTGAGGTCTACCTTTTCAACAACACACAGTTCTGCCTGTGGTCTCTGCACCCACAGTCGGTACCTTCCTCATCTCCTACACTGGCTCTGTCTCGTTCCTCTTACAATTCTGAAAACTGCAGCCTGTGACCCTCGCTGTGGGTCTCTCTGTAGACCATCCACTTACATAACTCTTCCTACCGCTACCTAAAAATATGTCAGTGCACTTGGCTTGAGAATGTTTTTTAGACTAAAATTTACACTCAACACTTCAAAAATGTCATGGTAAGCCTCTTGAAATTTCCAGTGTAAAAGCTCAGACATTTTAATAAGCACTAGACGACACCCACAAAGGAAAATGTTCTTTTGAATCCTTTGCCGAAGGATTCAGAGAGAATAATTACAATGATAGAGATAATACCCCCCAAAATTAAACCAATTTCTGCTCTCTCCAAAGGGTTTCATTACATGTAGGGGAAAGAGCACCCAGGTAGGTGCCAGAAGAAGTGAGCTGGAATCTTTTCCTCACCCCTTGCTAGCTGTGTGACGTGGGGTGATCCGGCTGAGTGGGGATTCGGCGATTTTGAGCCTCTGCTTCCTTGCTTGTAAAATGGGGGTCTTCAAAAATTCACGGAGCTGATGTGAGGACCAAATTCGACCACGTAGCTGGAAGCTGCAAAGCTGCCGTGCACCCCACAACTGAGCGCCTTCTCTTCCTTTCCCTTTGATCGTAATTGTGCTTTGATTGTAATTGTGCTTTGATTGGCTTCTGAGACCAGGACATTTGTCAGCACGTGGGAAGGAGCCACGTGGTAGAGGCAGAAGACTCAGAATTAAGACTGTAGCATGGCGTCGCCACTCACTGTGTTGTCCTGGGAGATCAACCTTTGTCTCTGCATCTCAGTTTCCTTATCTGAGAGATATGGAGTTTGACCAGAGACGATCATAAATCTATCATTTGAGGTTTAACCTTTAAATCCAGTTATGCCCTTTCATGAATTATCTGAACCAATGACAAGGCAATGGCATTTCTTTCTCTGTACTGGCAGATTAAGCACCTAGCTGGTGGGTTCTGACTCATCAGTGTTTTCCTTCCTGCTTGGCTCTATGCTTTCCAAAGTTACTATCTCATTTAATTCTTACAAGAACCTCGTAAGTCGGGTAAGGCAGATATGACTGTCTGCATATTATAGATGAGGAAAATGAAGTCCTGCAAGGGTGGTGAGGTCCACCCAGATCACCCAGATAGTGGGAGAAGTCAGTTCTCCAGACACTGGAAGGGCAGCGACCATCTGGGGAATTGGGGGACACACAGAGCCCCTTCTCACCACTCCCCTGCACCCACCCTTGCCGGAGTCCCCTCCTCTCTTGCCTGGGGCATTGTAGTGGCTTCATAACCAGTCTGCTAACTTCCACCCTGTCCCCTGTGCAATCACTTCTCAACACACCAGCCAGAGTGGCGCTTTAAAAATGCGAGTCAGATCGTGCTCCTCCTCTGCTCAGACTCTCCAGGGACTCCCGTCTCATTCGGGGCTGGTGCTTCCTCTGGTCCCAGGCCCAGCGCGTCCACCTCTCTGTCCTTCCTCCCTACTCCACTCAGCTGCCTCATTCACTCTATTACAAACCCACCGGACTCTTCACTGTCCTTGCACTTGCCAGCCACTCCCGGGACCTTTGCAGTGCATTCCCCTCGCCGAAACCGCTTCCCACAGACATCTGCAGGGCCATTCCTCACTTCCTTCAGGCCTCTGCTCAAATACCGGCTAGTTTTCTAATTTTCTGATGTCTTTTCTTATCGCCTATATCAAAGTATACTCCTGATAACTTTTACCTTCTGGGTTTTTTTTTTCCTACATCATTTATGACCAGCAACCACATCCAGGTATAATTTACTTATTAAATGTTCACTGCCTGTTGTCTGTTTCCCCTTCTAGAATGTGTGCTCCATGAGGGCAGGGGTGGGTGGGTGTTCGCTAATGTATGCGGGTGCTTAGAACTGTTGTGGCACACAGCAAGTGTAGGGTAAATATTTGCTGAATGAACCAAAACAGGGCACAGAAATAGGGTCAGAGAAATACCCAGGAACAAGTCATGAAAATTATCCACTTGCCAAGCTAAATAAAGGAATTGGCTATGAGGAAATAGGCATGTTAGTAGAGCTACAGGGTGGAGCCTTATTCACTCAGTGGAGGGGGCCTGGGCTTTATCCAGGGGGAAGAACATTTTCCAGTGAATCACGATGTGTAGATTCCTGAACATTGTGGCATTACAATAGGGTTGCCGTCAAAACAGGGCAAGGGCTCAGAGCAGTCAGGATATCATCGCATGCGTGTATCCCCATACTTTTGCACGAGCATTTCCCTCTGACTTCAGTGGCCCCTCCCTCTTTATCTCAGCCCCCACCTGGTCAGCCCCTATTCTGCCTCCAGGCCAGCTTTACCTTGCTCTTTCTGATCCATCAGGCTGAATTAGCTGGCTCCTGCTCTGTGCCCACTACATTGTACTGGTTATTGGTCTACATGTCTTTCCTCCCTGAAGAAGTGGGACTGCTGGGGTCCTGCTTGCTGTGCTGTAACCAGGACAGTCCCAGGCAAACCAGTACGATTGCTCACCCTTAGTGTAAGCTTCCTGGGGGATCCGGTCTCAATTTCCTTTGTCTTTTCAGAGTCTAGGTGAGACCTGGAGCACCAGAAGGGTTAGTTGAATAACACGTGTGCAGATGCATACTCCAGCTTCAGGGGCTGGTCTGTGTTCACTCTGAGCTTTTTGAAAATGAAGCTGCACATCCTGGAAGAAAGTGAGAAATAGCAATAAGAACAAATCCTATTACTATTAGAAACAGAAGGTCCTTTTATGCTCCCTGGCAGGCTGGTAGACCCTTTCAGACACAGTCTTAAAATGCCCAAATCAAATACCCAAGTGGTCCTCAGCATTTAGTGTCTTACGCCCAAAGCACGGTTCATGGGCCAGCCCAGCAGCATTACCTGAGACGTATTAGAAATGCAGATCTCAGGCCCTACCCTAAAGCTGCTGAGTTAGAATCTACACTTTAAGAAGAGCCCCAAGTGATTCATACATACAGTAAAGGTTATGAGTCACTGCTTTAGGGCACGTCAGAAACACCCGTGGACTAATGACAACATACGCTTCGCCAGCCTTGCCCTGGCCAATGTTGACCTGGTAGGTTCCCAGGCAGTGCCCAGGCATCTGACTTTGAAACAACACCATAGGTTATTTTGACATGTAGCAAAGAGTGAGAGCTGCTAGAAGTATGTTTTTCCTATTTGCCCCTGTTTCTCAAAGTATCGTATTCAGACCAAGTGTATCTAGTGCTTGCAAATGGACAGATTTCCAGGCAATACATGAGCATATGGAATCAGAGTCTTGGAAGTAGGGTAAAGCCCTGATATTGGTATTATCAATACATTTTACACGGGATTCTTATATATACCAAAGTTTATGAAACTCTGTTTTACAAAAAGGAATGAGGGAGAAGAAATGACCTGAGTGTTCCTGTTGTTTTTGCCTGTCTAGAGTTCCTTCACTGTTGCCAACACCCCCACGCTGTAACATCACTGTTTTGGAGAACCCATCTCAGCGACTTTTAGTCCACGTGGCTCAGCTATGACGGGCCCCTCCCCTTTCCGGAAACGAGCATGTGATCTAGGCCTGGCCAGTGAGAGGATTCCTTCCCTCTCCCACCCCGCCCACAGCGATTGCTTTAAGATTGGGCACGTGACTCAAGGTTAGTCAACGAGCTCCTACTAGTTCCAGGATTATTGGTAAAGAGATGCTCTTTCTGCTGGATTCCTAAGCTGTGGAATGCGAGTCTGGGGCTGCTGGGAGTCATTTTTGCCAGCCTTTGGGAAAGCCTGCCAATGGAGAAGGAAACTGAGGCAGATGGGGAGTGGGAGGGAGGGCAGAGGGGAAGGGCGTCCTGCCCATCACGGAGCCATGAGGATGAGCCAGTGCTTTAAAGCTGGCTGCAGCACAGCTTTATGTTAGATATTGAATGAAAAGTGGATTCCGTGGCCCAGTAGTTTGTGAAACATTGCACTAAACAAATTCCCACAGAGTTCTTTTCTCAGGACTCCTCGGATTCTTTCATATGCCAAAGCACACTGAGTATCTAAGATGTGGCATTCAATCAACATCAATTTTTTTAAAAAAGATATAGCATGTTATGGTACAATGTCCCTGGGGAAAATCACAGTATGTATAGGTTAAACAGTTTACAAAATATTTCCACACCTATTATTTTATTTAATGCTTCCAACAACTTTTGAGGGAGCAGTGTTGGCACAGATGAAGAAAATAAGGCTCGAGAAGTTGGGTGAATTGCCCAGGAGTCAGCGGGATGACAGAGGCTGGGCATTTCCTGACCCCACACTGAGGTCTTTCTGATGTCCCCCTCAGCTGCCCAACATGGCGTTTCCTCGAATGAAATGAGCCAAGGAGCGTTGGCGGGTCTGTGAGTGTGCAGCAAGATTACAGTGAGGTAAGCAGATGTTAGCAGATGCAGAAGGGGTACAGATGGACTCACGGACCCTCTCTTTCAGGTGACTCTTCAAGAAATCTGTGCAGAGATCATTGCTCTAGGAAATTCGAAGCAAGAAAGGGGGTTGCTCCAGGAACAATAAAAGGGAGTCCTAACCTTTGTTTCCAATTTAAGTCAGGGCTCCCTGGAGATTAAAGAAATTCAGGTGCATAAGCTTGGAGAAGCTCCTGTCTCTGGCTAACATTAATCCCATTAGAAGGCACTTCCAGCCTTCCAATGCAATGCCAGTATCATCGGACATGCTCAGGGAATAGTTTTAAGGATCAAGTTTTGGAATTTTATCCAACTCGAACTTAAGAATAGCCTCAGATTCATCATGTGCTGAGCTACGATCCGTCTTTCTTTGTAAGGGCAGAAAACATTCAAAATGAAAAAACTAGGAAGTAAAACAGTATTTTCCAATTTCAAACCCCTGCTCTTTCTGTTATGACACACGAAAAGCATTTAAAGGGAAAGGACAAGGTTGAAATATATCAACTTCACTGAGCTTTAGCTGCATGGCCTCGGGCAAGACACACCACCTCTCTCCGCCAGTTCTCTCGCCTGTAAAATGGAAGAAATGACGTCTGTTCTGCAGGAGTGTTACGAGGGTGAAACCACACAAGCGATGTGAATTGCACTTTGAAAATTATAACATGCAAGGCAAATGTTACTCATAATACTTGACCAAGTGTTACTGCTACTACTATTTACTACTACTAACTTCTCAGTAGTGCTCCTACTAGTACTGCTACTATTCTACAACTGATAAGAATCCATCTCACAATAGAAATAGATAATAGAGTATTAAATTGAGAGAGGGCAATAAAGAGAGATATCATAAAATTGATTCTTTTTTCCCTTTGTGTTGTCCCTCACCCAGGTTTTGGAATAACAAATGTAATGTTTTTGTTTTGTTTTGTTTCGTTTTCTTTTTCTTTTTTTTTTTTTGAGACAGAGTCTCTCTCTGTTGCCCAGGCTAGAGTGCTGTGGCATCAGCCTAGATCACAGCAACCTCAAACTCCTGGGCTCAAGCAATCCTCCCGCCTCAGCCTCCCGAGTAGCTGGGACTACAGGCGTGCGCCATCATGCCCGGCTAATTTTTTCTAGATGTCTTTCTTATCTAAGGCATGATTTAGGAAAATGAGAACAGATATTTCCAAAGGATTTCATTGCTAACAAAGTGAGTTCACACCTATTACGTTGTTTCATGAATTCACACAATATTTCTCACTATGCCTCCTGTGCCAGGCCCAGGGTTGAGGATCAGTGAATGCTGTGATCATCAAACACTCCGACAGGGAAACAGGATTGTGAGGCTGGGGCATCTAACACTGCAGGTGCTTGCCTGCATTCCTAAGCCCAGCACACAGTTACACAGTAAAATAATTTCTCCGAAAAGAGTACTTTTACAGGCTATCTGTGAGGGGACAGTCCTGCTTTAAATCCTTTCCCCCATTTTCTCACCATGAGCCATGTTTTTATGAAGAAAATATTGTTAGCATAATTTTCATCACTTTGGGATCTCTCATATTTTTGCAAATCTAATTTGGTATTAGCATCTGCCTTTTGGCTCTGAGGATCAAGATGCAGATACAGGCTCTAAGATGAATTTAGCAATTTAGTTCAACCAACATCTATCGAGTGCCCTTGAATGGAAGGCAAACTGTGAAGCTCTCCAGCCTTTGCCACGGGGGTCAACGGCTGAATTTGGGCACACAGGTGCTCTGGAGTCCAGCTGAGTCAAAGAGCCTCTCTTGTGGTGATAACATGTAACCTAAAGTAAAACTTCAGTCCGTATTATTACAGGTCTTTTTTTTTTTTTCTGCTGGGCCATGCGCACCGAGGAACACAGAAATCTTTTTTATTTTAATTGTGAAACATTCCGGCTAAAAAACATCCTCATGGCTGGCATGTTTAATTGAGCTCCTGAGAGGCCGTGTCGGTGAGACTTCAGGATGAATCACCCGCGGTCCCATTGGTCTCACCAAGAACCCATTGATGTTTCATAAATCCAAGTCGGTACAAATCTAATTGAGTTACCATGCTGAATTAGCTCGCATCTAAATGGCATTCATGTCTACAAATGGAATAATTAGAGTCTAGAAAATGGGATATATCAAGTGGCATCCCAAGTGACAACAGAGAGGCATTTGTATTCATTCAATCAACTGCTTAAGAAAAAAAAAGGTGCTGTAAGACTTGACTTAGGCCGGATGATTAGATGTGGTGTTTGGGCCTTTGGTTTCTCTGTTTTGTTTTTTTTTTAAATATATTTACTGCCAAGAGGCCCCTTCACTCATTCTTTAGATGTATCAAAGAGAAATGTCAGGCCTGAAGTTGTTTTTGACCACCTGGTTTAAAAAAGAAACAAGAAAAGGGGGAGGGACAGTCTCATTTCAGCCTACAGAGCTGTTTGTTTTCCTCGATTGGAAATGGCTTCCTTATTTCATTCCTTTTGAGTTTCATTTTTTTTTCTTCTGCATTTGCTTCTAAGTACACTGGCTAAGATGAATTTGCACCCTCGGGGGCAGGTGGATTTGGATGTGAATGCCAGACCATCCTCTATTTGAAAGGTACCTAAGTACCTAATCATAAAAAATAAAGTTCACATCCTTGTCCAGAAAGGATCTCGGTAAATGGTTTTATTTCCAAGTTATTTTAGTTGTGAAATTTTAGGGTATCTAAATTTAGTGCACCCTCGATTAACTGTTCAACTCAGCAAATATTACAGAACAGGAAGCAGGCATTTGGACTAGGCAGGCTAATGGGCTCCTTCTAATTCACACAGTAGTCTTCAATCTAATTTACATGCTTAGTTTATTTATTACCCCAATTAAGTTTTGCAAATAGTTTGCAATGAGGTCCCCATGACCTCATAACTCACAATTACTCTTGGGATCTCCTGCCCACTTTGGCACATTTTGAATAATACCGCAATATCTTCCAGGAAAGGATTGTACTTAGGAAATGATGGATGGTGACTGTGAGCATCTTGCCCATAAAAGACAGCATCTGAAGTGTGTCTTTGGTCTGCTACCTGGTGTCAAGTTCACAATCCTGAGCGTTTGGACTTTGGGTTATCAGTGCTCCCTGTGGCCATGGGTTGTCCCATCATTGGAGCTCCCCACGTCTGTTGACTTTCTCATCTAAGGTGGGAATGCTTTGGTGTTGGTAGTTGTACCTGCTGTGAGGCCAGCCCTTACACATAACACACCAGCATTATTTGATGGGGGCCATAAGACCTTATAACTCTGACCCTATTCCCACTCATCAATTTACTGTAATTAGCCTGTTAAAAATTTGAACTGGTGAAATCCAAATCAAGTCAGTAGTTTCATTAATAGTATTATAGCAACATCAGTTTCTTAGTGTTGACAAATATACTATTATTATGTAAGATGTTAACATTAAAAGAAACTGGGTGAGCGGTATACAGGAACTCTCTCTACCATCTTTGCAAATTTTCTGTAAATATAAAATTATTTCAGAATAGAAAGTTTAAAAACATCTTTGTACCTGCAATCCCAAATGTTAGCAGTGTCTATACAAGAGTTTCCTTTTAGAGTCTACTTGAGAGTGGACCAACAGGAGGCTCGAGTGTGTTGGGGTGGAGTGAAGGGATTTGAGTGTGTAGAGGGGCAGGAGGTGGAAAGGGGCTTGGCTCGAGTCCTGGCTCTGACATGCACCAGCCAGGAACCCTGGGCAAGCCCTTTACTTTCTTCATTCTCCCCTTCCTCATCTGACTGGAGGTGCTGTCAGTAATGGCACCGTTTCAGGGCTCAGTAAGGAACAAATGTGAAAATAATGATTATGTTTTGCAAAGCTGAGAAGTTGTACAAATTTTTATTTGGGGGTGTCATGGGGAAAACAGAGTTGGAGTATGAAAAATACTTTAAGACATTATGGAAATAATGGAAACAAAGATCTGGAAGAGACCGTGGATTCAATCTGTCCTATCTATTTATACAGATGAGAAAACTGAATCGCAGAAAGACTAAGTGACTAGCCCAAGTGTCACGTTACTGGTCAGAAGCAGGACTCACATCTCCTGATTTCCAAGCCAGTGCTCTTTACTCTGGGCTGTGGCATTTCCCAATATTGTGTTTAAGACCAGCTCTAACAAAGATCAAGAAAAATGATCTGCTGGGTGTTTCCTTTCTAGTTTCAACTTAAAGAGCACCCCCTCTCTTCCTAATACTTTATTAGTATTATTATTAGTAGTATTATTTATTAGTGTCTAGCCTTAATGAATTTCTAAACCAAAAGGCTTACCTGTTAAGGATGGTCTTGTTATTAAAGCAGAGGAAAGTTGTCAAAATAAATGCAATCAGAGTGCTACATAAAATTCTCCAACTGCCTGATGATATCCAGCTGCATAAAATATATCTACAGACATGTCTTGCGATATCTGAAACTCAATGCTCCAAAATCCAAGCTCATCTCAGAACTGAAGTGCCTCCCGTTGTTCCCTTTCCCTTAGCACCGTCACTTCCCTCTCAGTCCTCCTGGCATAAAATTTTGCAGTCACTTTTTTCTTTTTCGTCACTGTCTTAAGTCAATGTCTTATTTGGGATCCTCTCAGAAGTAGAATCTAAGTCTGATGCATCTTCACAAACTCCCCAGCACCTTACAGGATGCTCGATGCCTCTCATAGCTGAGGGGTTCGAGACTGCTGCATGCACGTATCTATGTGATAGCTCTCTCATGAAACCTTTCAGAAGCTCATGTCCAGCTTCCTCAAGGTCTCAAGGAAAAAGAATTTCTCTCTGCTTCTTCTCACACCTGAAATCATGCAATAGCAGAGGAAAAATTCATCCATTTCACTGCAAGTTAGGCTAATACATTGCCTACCTTGCATAAGTCAGATAGCAAAAGAACACTAAGAAAAGAATCTCCCCAACTGCCAGGTTAAGGGGGACTACACTCTTGCTATTAAATATTTCCACTGTAAGTTACTTATATATTTCATTAACTGGTTGCATGTTTGCTATTCTAGTCTGTGGGTATGTCCATTTATCCCCATATTGTAATTTACCTTGTGCTATTTACCTAGTTTATGTTAACATTTCATTGATAATTCAATTACTGAATAGGTACTTTTTAAAATAATCAAATAATCAAATGCAAGTCGGCTTAACATTTTGAATGCCGCACCCAGCGAAAGTGCAGAGGTATGGAAAATAACCTGGTTGAAATCTTAAATAGGCTTTGTTAATTCCAATCTAGGGCAGGGCAGGTGAGAGTTTGTATTTAAACCAAATAAATTTACCCGTTGCTTGAACTATTTGCATGAGAAGACAGATGTGGGAACAGTGGCTTAGTTCATTCAGCTTTTAAGAGAAAAATGTTCCCAGGAAATGTGACCCAGTTGTGGGGAAAAGGCAAACTTGGCTGACAATAATTGAGAGAGTTCTGGTACAGTTCTGTGTATCTACTAAGTCCTGGGTTCATCTATTCAAGCCATTTATTCATCTGAAAAATACAGAGATGGAATCAATTAGCAATATGAAAATCCTAGCACTTGTCCAGTATAAACACAGAAAGAGTCAAAAGTTCCGGGTTACAGAAGAGAAAAACTATTAGTTCTCATTGTCAAGGAGAAAAGTTCCTGTTGCTTTTAGCTGCACCTAACGTAGACCCTAACTCAAATGGCTTAGTGAAAGAAAATGTATCACGTGGAGTCAGGCAGCTCCATCAGCAGCTCCGTCAGGAGCTCAACGTTGTCAGGAAGAGCAGAGGTCCCTTCCATCTTTTCCCTCTGCCAACATCAACGGATTGGCTTTGCCCTCTGGCTGTCTCTCTTCATGGACAACAGACACAAGGGCATCTCCACAGGAGGAAGTGGGCCATTCATTCTCATACCTTCTTGAGGGAGAAGACATCGTTTATAGACGTCTTCTTCTAGTCTTCTTCTATTTATAGAAGCAGACTTCTATTCCAGTTGCATTGGCTAAAACTCAGCCACTTGCCTCCTTCTAAACTCATCATTGGCAATGGAAGTGAGATTGCCAGGCTTGGTTTGGCCTAATGAAGACTTACAGTTGCACTGTGGTCATGTTTCCTGCAGAGTAGACATCTAAGTAAACTTTAGTTTGTGTTTGCAAGGAAGAAGGGAGGAATGGACGACCTTCCAAGTAGGTGACCCACAGTGGAGCTCACGCTCTGCAGAACCACATGGGAATCACATCATAGGACTGGAGTCTTCCTGTGTCACAGGCAGATACAAAGAAATCAGGATTCTGATACCCTACAGGGCATTTTCTTAATTAAGGATAGGAAGGGGTAAATTCACTGAAAATCATTTAATTGTACACTTAATATGGAGTGTTGGTTGTATGTAGATACAGTTGGAGCACTGTGTATGTACTCTCTGGACTACTTTGACAGAGTAGGTTTTTGAATGTAACAAGATAAGTCAACTTGAGTGGTAATATATTTTGGGAAATCAGCTCACTACAAATTGTGA